>VYZR01068994.1:54374-71897 GCA_013400675.1 Oxylabes madagascariensis
GCCGCGTTTGGGGGTGACAGAGCCGAGCCCCGGTGCCGCCCCGGTAGCGGCAGCGCCGCTCCCTCCCGCGGGACCCGCGGCCGCGCCCGCCTCCGGGCGGGGAGGCACCGAGCGGGGCCGGGGCTGGGGCTCCGCTCCCTCCGCTCCCTCCGCACCCTCCGCACCCTCCGCGCCGCTCCCTCCGCTCCCTCCGAGCGCGGCAGGCCGGGCCGCGGCCATGGCCACGGACGGTGAGTGCGGGCGGCGTCCGGGGCGGCACCGGGGCCGCGCCCCGCCATGGACCGGGCTGCGGGATGGGGCGGGAGAGGGAGCGGGATGCTGATGGGAGCGGGATGCTGCGGGATGCTGATGGGAGCGGGATTCAGGATGCTGCGGGATGCAGGATGCTGATGGAAGCGGGGTGCAGTGGGATGCAGGATGCTGATGGGAGCGGGGTGCAGTGGGATGCAGGATGCTGATGAAAGCGGGGCACCGAGGGATGCTGACGATCCCGGGGAACGGCACGGAGGGTGAAACCGGGCCCAGCTGCGGCGGCCTTGCCCCTGGGACGGTGGGGAGCCTCCGCGGCGGGGCCCGGCGGGGTGGGGGAAGGAGGTTCGGGGGTCGCTGCCCCCTCCCCTCGGCCGCTGCCCGCCGGGCTCGCAGGGAGCGGTGGCGGGGTGTGCTGCCCGCGTGGTCCTCACGGAAAGGGTTCCTGTGCACAGACACGGATTTTAGGGAGAATAAAGGAATGGGAAAGACGGCTTTTGAGATATTGATGAAGAACAGGTGTTGTGGTAATCATGGGGGACTTACCTGTGTCTGGGAGCCTGGGAATGGCTGGGTTTTCTTATCACAGTATATAGAAATGATTTCAGGGATGATTGCCTCCAAATTTTTGATTGATGAGGGTGTTGTTTTGATTGATGGTGTTGCTGACCCACCCTGGCTCAGCTCGTGGTTGTGACAGCAGTGCTGTTGCCAGGTATTTCCCTCAATATTTCAGCTCACAGCACCGGCGAGCTGCTGAACCTGAACTGCTGCTGTTGGACACAGTCCTGGCAGTCTCCTCCTGATCTACTATAAAAATTACAACTTTAATGCTTCTTGAAGATCGCTGGGTTGATTTTGCTACATCTTTTGCCAGCTTTGGGGAAAATAATCATGTGAGCCTTTAAGAGATGCCAGGATGGCATATAGCAGTGTATAAGCTTTCAAGAAAAAATCCTAGGCTTGAAATTTTTATTAAAAAGATTGGACTTAATCAGGAGTCTAATTTCTCTCCCCCTTTTGCCATTTGGTGATGTTCCCTTGTGTTTGCTGTTCCTTATTTTCTTTCAAGGCTGTGTCCCTAAGCAAGGGTCATCTCAGGCAAGGCCCAGGCTGATGGGTGGAGTAGTGGATTTTCCACAACATGGAATAATTTGGTGCTTCAGCATGGCCTTAACAGAATTAGGAACTAACCTGGTTTGTTTGGAGTAGTAAAAGTACAGTTTTACCTTGCAGAATCTGTCCTCCCATGAGTTAGATTTTAAAGCAGGGATCCACATCTGACAGTCAATTCCTCGTCTGTTTGAAAACTGCTAAATGTTTTGATTGAGAAATAATAACCTGAAATGAAAAAGACTGGAGGGAAGCCTGAAGTGAAAATGAATAAATTGGCATTCCTTGGACTTGATGTACTTGTATTAAATTCCACTTAGATATATACTATGATTTTTATTGAAGTGGGAAAATCTGGATTGTTCTGTTTGGCTTTATATCCCACCTACTCAGATGCCAGCCTTTCCTGTACTTGCACGGAGCAGTGGCACCATCAGCAGGACTGGGGGTTTGTCCTGTCTGGTGGGCTTTGGGAGGAGCAGGGGCATCCTGAGAGCTCAGGCAGTGTCCACTTCTGTCCTTGTGTCAGAGCTGTTCCTCTGAGAAAGGCAGAAGAGAAAGAAAGTCGCTCTTCCTCTGTGATTCTGGGCTGCCAGAAGAGGTGACAGTGATGACTTGAGGTGATCAGAGATACATTTTACAGCTGTCTGCTCTGATTTAATTGCTAAATAATTCATTGTTCCTGCTGGCTCAAGGATAGGAAATGAGGGAAGTTTAGTTTCCAGTAGCTATGGCTTCAGCTCAATTGAAAATGAGTTTAGCTTGGACACAGTTCAGGTCAGTGCCAAACAGAACTGTGGATCATTTGACTACATTTCTAACGGTTTTAATTAAAGGTGCAGGGGCCAGTGCTGTTTATCCCTTTATTGATGATCTGGATGAAGGGATTGCGAGTGTTGGTGACAGCATCAAGCTGGGTGGGAGTGCTGACCTGCTGGAGGGAAGGAAGGCTCTGCAGAGGGATGCAGAGGCTGGATTGATGGATCAAGCCCAATTTCATGAGGACCCGAGGTGAAGTGCCAGGTCCTACACCTGGATCACAACAACCCATGAACCACCACAGGCTGGAAAGCTGCCTGGAGAAAAAGGACCTGGGGGTGTTGACAGCAGTGAACATGAGCCAGGTGTGCCCAGGTGGACAAGAAGGCCAAGGGCACCCTGGCCTGTGTCAGCAATAGTGTGGCCAGCCAGACCAGAGCAGTGATTGTCCCTCTGTGCTCTCACTGGTGAGGCTCCACCTCGAATCCTGAGTTCAGTTTCGGGCCTCGCATGTCAAGAAAGACACTGAGAGGCTGGAGAGTGTGCAGAGAAGGGAAAGGAGCTGGGAAAGGGCCTGGAGAACAAATCTGATGAGAGAGCAGCTGAGAGAACTGAGGGGACTCAGCCTGCAGGAGGCTCAGGGGGGACCTTCTCTCTCTCTACAGGTGGGGTCAGGCTCTGTGGGGAACAAGCAATAGGACAAGAGGAAATGGCCTCAAGCTGTGCTAGAAGAGGTTTAGCGTGGATATTAGGAAAAAAAAAGAAAATTAATGGAAAAGGTTGTCAAGCATCAGAACAGACATCCCAGGGCAGTGGTGGAGTCGTCATCCCTGGAGGGATTTTAAGGAGACGTAGATGTAACACTTGGGGACATGGTTTAGTGGTGGCTTGGCAGTGCTGGTTTGGCCCAGTGACCTTAGAGGTCTTTTCCAGCCTAAATGATTTCATGATTTGATGGTATCCTCCTAATATTAAGACCATTCTGTATATTTTAAAATCTAAGATCTCCCAAGAGAATATATTTAAAAGAGAAAACACACATGTGACTCTTTAGAGTAGTTTTTAAATACTGGAAGTATATTCACTTCCCTTTGAAAGTTCATGTCATTGTATCTTGGTTTTGGTTTTCCTTTCTTGTTTCATTTTGATGCAACATTACCTAAATTCTTGCTAATAATAGACCTGCATCACATCTGACTGTGTTGAAAGGAAATCTTAAAAAATGTCTGCTTTGTGGAAGACACTGATTGCATTTGTGTGCTCTTTTCTAAGTATGTGAAACGCAGGTACTTGCATAAAGAGCCTGTATTTGTGCACATGCACCTGTCCCTGTGAGAAAACATTTAGGTACATAGTCAGACTTCAAAGTAAATTGGAGAATATTTAAAATCTGTTTCCTTCCTGCTTTGATTCAAGGGGCTGGGGGGGATATTCTCCAGGGATGCTGCCTCTGAGGAGAGTTTGTTTTTCACAAAGATTGGCAACATGATATGTCTTGGAGGAGAGGATGGAGAGGGCTTCACTGAAGAACTGGGCTGCAGTTACAAAGGTGCAGAGAGCATTCAAAAGCTAAAGGGCTGCTGGGCTTGTGAATCCTACAGCCAGGCTTATAATAACATTTTTAGAGGTTTGAAGACAAAAGTGAGTTTCTAAACCAAGTATTTTTGAGGTTGCAGGGCACCTTAAAACGAACGTGTCCCCATAGCCATGCTACTGATGGCTGCAGCACTGGTTTAATATGCTTGGGTCACCATGAAACGGGTCCTGTGCAGTGCAGAGGGGTAATTATGGAGGAAGTGCTGCGGGTGTGGTGTGGCTGAGGATGCACTGGAAGCTCTGTGGCAGCAGGAGCGCTTCCAGCTGTGTCAGGTTTTGGGAAGTGCAGCGCTGTGCCTTGCCTTTGCTCCAAGTGATGATGCCAGCACTTCCTGAGGGACCCATCTGCAGGAGGCTGGGATGTTTATTTGTCTTCTTGGAGCGTTCTTTTTCTTCCTGTGCACGCGGGAAACAAGTGAGTTCCGTCTGGGTATGTCCTATGACTGCTGCTCAGCTGTGGAGACATCTCTTAAGTAAACAGGAGCAGTCACAATTATCAGGGGACATTTCTGAAAACATCAAGCAGCTTTGTTTTGAAAAGCAGCCTCTGATGTGCCTTAGGTAGGTTGATGCCATGACTGATGGGGTTGAGTGACTACTCATTCAGGAGACTTTGTGTTCATGTCCCGTTGCTGTGATCTGTTGTTGATGGCTCTGGTTCTGCACAGAGGAAGTTTGATCAATTATTCAGCAAGGGCTTGAGTCTAAGCTGTCTCAGAGCTGGCGAGCCACTGCCTCTACAGATTGGCGTGGCTGGTTTTCATTTAAGCACTCTGACTTTGCACAGACTGTTCTTTGTGTAGTTTTGGGAGATGAATTCCCAATCAGAGAATATGGTTATCAACCAGACAAGTATACACCTAGCCTATGACAGTGGCTGTAATCAAATCCAATTAGGCATGTTTTAATCAATCAGGGATGCTCAGTTATCTGTGCTATCTGGAATGAGCTTCTTGGATACCTTCCTTTTTTATGTTTCAGAAAGATTGGCTTTGCGTTGGAGGGTTAAACGGGTGGGTAAACAGTCAGTTAAAATTGCCAATATTATTCATAGCAGCTGCAGGTTAAAGCATTGGTTAAAGCAATGAAAAGTGACCTTGTGGCAGCCTTCTCAGTGGCTGTGAGGGAGACAAGATGCCATTTGTGAAGTCCTGAGAACAGCAGTGCCAAGAGGAGATATGATCTCAAGAACAAAGTCTCTGCATCGGGAGCAGCTGAGAGGTTGAGGGGGACAGAGACAGTGTCAGCCAAAGCAGGGGTACTGGGAGGGCATCTCAGAGCCCACCCTGCACACAAACCCACAAAGTTACCCTTGTTCCTCCCTCTGCTTGTGGGATCGCAGCTGCACTGTGTGTCTGTGTGAAGCAGCTGGGTGCCATCTCTTCACTGGCACAGTCCCCATTTCTGGCTTGGAATGACCTGTGTGGTGCTCCCTGGTGAGAGATCCCAGTGTGAGGAGTGCAGGGTCCCTGGGGGGCACTGGGGAAGGGCAGGGAGGGCATGGGGCTGGTTTATTTTCTCCCTTGGAGTGCCTCGGAGCATTCTGACCCCTCCGTTCCACAAGTCCCTTCCATGTCTCTCTCTGCCCCTTGCAGGAGGCACAGCTGGGATTTGTGTTGGGATCCAGCCACAGAATCATAGAATGGTTTGGGTTGGAAGGGGCCTTAAAGATCATTTAATTCCAACTCCCTGCCATGGGCATGGAGACCTTCCATTAGACCAGACCTTGCTGACTTTGAGACTGTGGGGGTTTTGCTTCCCTCCCTATTTGCCTGTGCTGTTTCTATAGTGCTCTGTAATAAATTATTATTATTATTATTATTATTATTATTATTATTATTATTATTATTATTTATTATTATTCAGTGACTCAAATGCACAAGACATCGGGTGCCTCCAAGGAGTGGGGAGTCAGTCCTAATTAAATTTCATTGGCCTTGATAGGGTTTGAAAGCACCTAGGAACTTGCAGATAGTGCTCACTCCTACAGCTGGCAGGTGTGTTTTTAAGATTGTTGTTATTCTAAAAAAAAAAAATGCAGGTTTGTAGATGCCAGAACTATTTATTTTGGGTCAAAACCAGAGTTTTCAAACACTTAAGCACTTCTTATAAAAATGTGGAAAGTCAAAATGTGGTTTACATCTCAGAAGTGTTTAGGGAGCATATTCAGATAATGTACATAAATTAAAAAAAAAAAAATCCCCCAAATGTTTCCCATCACATTATCCTGACATCTGAGTCCTTGCACAGTTGGAACAAAAATGTTTAGTAGCTGAACAAAACCCCAGTAATTTAAACAAAGATCTTCTCAGACCCTTTTGGTGTCGCACTGCATTTGAAAGAAGAGAGTTTTCTAAAAGAATTTATTATTGCTCTTTGGTGTGGTACTTTCCCTTTTCCTAAGCATTATTTCTTCCAGTGTGGAGAGAGGGATTCTACAAATAGAAGGCATCTGCACAATGCTGATTCCTGCTGGCAATGTGAATTTGATCTCAAGATAAGCATTTGGGCCACTGTTTAAAGGCAATTATTGGGATCTTGAGGTTGTTGTCTGCACAAAAGTATTTGTTCTGTGTTTATCAGACAACGGCAAGGGGGCATGAAGCAATGTTCTAGAGTGGGTGTTTCTTCTCTCTTGTTTCCTAGTGGCTCTTTGGAACCAACATTTTCCATCAATAACTTTTGTTGAAAATACTTAAGAAGGTTTGTTGTCTGAAACCTGTTTTGCATAACATGCCTTGGTTACGCTTAAAAACTTTGAGTCAACCCTGAAGAACAACACAATCACCATAGAAATCATACAAAATGCTTAATGTGTGGGTGGGTTTTGTCCTCTTTCTTGTTTTGCAGCACTTGAAATCTTCAGAGTTTCTCTCCAGAGGAGCAGATAGAAGAAGGTGGTTTTTTTTTCATTGCCACAAGGACTAGAAGGTTATTTGTTATAGCAGCTGATATTTTTGCCTCATGATTTACTTCAGATCTACATATTTAGGTAAAATGCCTATTATTGTTTGATGAAGGTGTAGATTTTAGTTAGTGAAGTTGTAATACCTGCCTTTAAAGTCTTAAAAAAATGTGCATGCTCCATGAAACATGTGTCGAGTTACAAATTATTTTATTTTCTGTGTGCAAAAATGACTTTAGAATTTCTATAACATCAACACTGTAATTATATTCATTGGTCATCATGTGGGGGATACAACTATGCTGGGAGCCCTGCTGAAAAATTAATCCAGGAGTTTCTGTTGCTGTACTTCAGAGTAAGTGCTTGTTGAATTTTTACTGAAGCTGTCGGAGATGAGATGTACAAATGCTCACAGCATTTTGCAGCAGTGCTTTGGGTTTTGTTCTGCAGTTTGAATTACTTGGTTTGCTCCCTGCATTTCAGTATAACATTAATAATCGTTTTCCTGGTTTAACTTGGATTTTATATTATCGTTGTATCACAGACTTTTCAGTGGAAGCAGAATGCATTTCATACTGAAGTCAGAAGACAGCCTGTAAACAAATTAGGGTGTATTTCTGTTGCCATAATTTGCATTGGGATGTTCTGCCGTGTTTTCTGAGGCAGTTCACAGTGAGGGATCTGACAATCTGCAGGTTTTTCTGTCTGTGCTATTCGTGCTGTGTCTCAGAGTGGTCAACCTGCCTGGCTCCAAGAGCCACATGCCAACGTTGCCATGGACTGAACCATGTGATGTGCACCTAATTGTGTGTTAATTACATATTTATACATTCTCATTATATAAGACCCATTTGTAAGGGACACTCCATGGGTGGAAAATAGGGATCCCACCACCTAGTTACAGAGTCTTGACTACATTTGATGATATTCTCATTTTAGCCCAAATACTGACCTTTTTCATTACCCTGGAGCCCTGGCTGCATGATCTGATCTGTCCAAAATGACAAAACGACCAGAAAGCTGTAATTTGGTAAATTTAGTGAATTTAGTAATTTAGACAAATGGAAAGTTGTAGCTGAAGAAGGAGCCCTCAAACTGTACTGTCTGTGCTGGTACAGCTCAATGTGCCCTGGTTTGGTACTGCTCATGGATTTTCTCTTTATCACTGGGGTCAAGTGGGGCAGAGGGGGCAGGGGATGTGCTGTTCCCTGCCACTCTGCAAATTGGTTTAGGTATGTCTGAGCCACAGAATGCTTCGGGTCGGACGGGACCTTAAAGATCATCTTGTTCCAACTCCCCTGCCGCCCCCTGCCACTAGACCAGGTTGTTCCAAGCCCCATCCAACCTGGCCTGGAGCATTTCCATGGGTGGGGCAGCCACAGCTTCTCTGAACGACCTGTGCCAGGGCCTCAGCACTCTCAGAGTCAAGAATTTCTTCTTAATATCTAATCTAAACCTACTCTCTTTCAGTTTGTAGCCATTACTCCTTGTTCTACCAAGACTTACATCCTTCAGGCTCAGTGAAGATGTCAAGGTGACAGTGTTGCCCCTTGCTCCTCGGCCCAGGCCTCCCAACCCTGTAAGCTAATGGTGAAAAACCAGTAGTTTTAAGTCTCAAAAAGCACACACACAATTACTGACTCTGACCTTTACTCTGCTTACCTCTGGTTTCCAAATATTTCTCCTGCAAAAACACAAGCTAGAAACAGAAATACAAAACAAAGCTGATCTTCTCTTTTGTGCTGACTTGGGTGAAAGGGTTACAGAGTCAAGAAAAGCACCAAATAAGTTAGACGTGCTAGCAACTCTGGGAACAGAGCTGCAGGTCCCCCCTTTTAGAGGAAAAGGAATGGATTAAAGATTTCCCAACAGGCAATCTCAAGGGGGGAAGGAGTGATTCTAGTGGGCACGTTTGTTTTCAGTGCTTCCACAGCAATGACTATGCAGAGTATGCAGTCATTTATTTGCCCTGCTGAAGGCACAAGGACAGATCTCCAGGGCTGCTCTTCTCCCCATTTGCCTTCCCATTGCTTCCCTGCTTTTTTGGTCCAGTTCATTGCTCTCTTCACTTCCCCAATCTCCCTCCAGAGCAGTGGAAAACTGGGAATTGTGCTTGGCTTACTCACCCAAGAGCTGGAGACCCTGAGGGAACGTTTCCTTCCCAGACCCTGCAGCGAGATCCACCAGGAGCTTTTGTCAGACCTTAAACAGAACAGTCACACAGATCCAGGGACCTGCCAGCTGTCTCCATGGGAAGCCCTGCAGCCTCTGTGGATTGCTCTAAGTCAATCAATGTCAAAGGCAGAGCAGCATCAAGGGAGAATGTGCCCCTTTCTTGGGCTGGAAAGAGGAGCCTTCAGACTCTTGAACTGCTGCCCACGTTCTCTGTGCTTGGCAGCAGCAACCACTGCAGCATAAGCACAAAGTCAAGATTGCCTTGGGTCAGGAAACCTTCTCAAAATGGAGTCCACAATGGGCTTGTGCTCCTCTCGCCTTTCTCTTTGGTCCACTGAACATTTAAAAGGAGCAGCTCTAGCAGGGTGAGCTGAGAGAGAATTCTTCAGCAGGGCAGTGAGGATGGTGGGGTTCAGATCCTTCTAGGCAAAGCCAGGACTTCCCCTCAGGGCTGGCCCAGCTTGCAGCCATGCTGGGAAGGAAAAGTGCTGCCCACATGATCTCACATGTTGCTTCATCTCTTTAGTAATGGATGATCTCACCAGGAAACGTAGGCAGAAGTTTCTGTGCTATGGGTTATGGGGAGGATTAGGCATGAAAGAGTTCTGCTGTTTTGGTTCATGCTGTCATGGTTTCTGTGAGCAGGTGGGTGCCCAGGGAATTTTAATGCAAAAAATGTCAGATCCCCTAGGATTAGGTGTCAACTGACTGATGGTTTTGAGGAATGAAGTCTTGAATTTGGCACATAAAAATAGCAGTTGCGTGGGACCTTGTCACCGATTTCCTTTGAGAATCAACCCTTTTCTGAGAACTTTAACTTTGGGATTCTGCTGGTGTTCGGTTCTAGTATGTAAATATTCATTCACCAAATCTCACTCTTCTGCACTCTGCCCCCAGTGCCTCCCTGTAGCATGTACTGTGCTAACGGGATGACAATGGGTTACGTGTTGCATAATGGGGTGAGGAGTGTAAGGCCTGAACTTCACATGGCTGGAAATGTGTTAGTACCATGTTAATCACAAGGTAGCAGCTGTCTTACCCTCTCTTCTTATTTTTCTTCTTGAAACCCACTACACTTGTTTTATAATTACTTGGGCTCATTATGAACGCAAAAATAGCTCCTCTATTTAAAGAGAACAGATGGTTTTTCTAATGATTTTTCCTTAAGATTGAATGAATTGTGGTTGAGTCAGAAACTGCCAGCCCAGAAACGTATGTTTTGATTAGAGAAATACTTGATTAGGTTAATTGAGTGTGACTCAGTGTGATGTACATTTGGCCAACTTAAAAGCTTTCCAACTTTGTCTTGGATAGAGACTGCAGTACATCTCTGAGGACAGAGTGGCAGGGAAGGGAGTGCAGGTGAAGATGGATAAGCCAAAGGAACGTAACACTTTCAGGAGGACTGGCAGGCATTTAAAACATGAGGACACATTTGTCCATTCACATCTTGTTCCTGAGAGTGAGGTCTTTGCCAAGGGCAAACTCCTTCCAGTTTTCATCTGAGAGGCCTCCGAAGGAGCCAAGCTCTTACCCAAACTAAGAGACAGCTGAGGGTGGTCCTGGGGACTCAGTCTGGAGGAGAGAGGCAGAAAAAATAAGCTGCAGAGTAAATTTGCCTTAGGGAAGCCCCTGTGTCGTGAGAGGGAGCAGGGATTTGCTTACACTGAGCCTTGCTAGGCTAAAGACTTCAGAGCCGTGTTTGTGACATCCAGGAGAGCGCGGCTTTCAGCAGACAGGTAATCTTTCCTGACTTTAATAGAAAAGGAGATAGAAGATCTCCTGAGCAGGCTCAGTGTCACTCAAGGTGCTTTAATTAGGCCATGGAGTGAGTTTAATGTGCTGTAATTTCCATGCAAGCTCAAGCTTGGTGGGACAGGGTACAGCAGAGATGATGTGGACTCAGCAAAACAGGTGAACTTCAGAGAATAACCCTAAATCTCCAATTTCTTGACTATTTTATGATGTTTGCTAGAGACTAAGGGATTGTGATGCCTCTCTGAGACCTCAGTCCTCTTCCAGATGCTGGCATGTAGCCAGAAAAACTCTTAAGAGACGTGTGCTGTGCTCCTTTCCTCTGTGACCAGAAATGGCATGCACAAATTGCAGTCCTTGATGCTCCCACTGTCATTCAGCAGTTGGTCTGGGTGGTGTCCAGGACCATCTCCTAGAGACTCTTCATTTCCTGTGGCTGTGGAAATATGGATATAAATTCAAACCTCTTTGAGAGGATCCCAGCAGTCCTGGTTTTGTGATTCCCAGCGTGCCTTTTAGCAACTGGGCAGCCATTCTTCTCTGTTTTGTTTTCTCCCCAGTGCTCCTCATTCCTGCTCCCTTTTCCCCATGTGGCTCAGGAAGCAGAGACCGCCTTTCTCCAGACCTGATCTCAGTGGTAGTGCCAAGGTCAGCAGGCAGCTGCTCATGGGCAGCAGGAGGGTGGCTCAGCCACGTCTCTGTGCCCTTTGAAGGGCACTTGGTGTGTCTGGGTCCCTTCAGGCACGTGTCCTGTTCCGTGCTTGAAATGAATCATCTCCCACAGCATTTGTGCAGTTTGATGTGGGCAGTGACAAACCAGACCAAACAGGTCCTGTCCTTATTTCATCCCCTTTTTGTGGGCAAAATTGTGTGTTTCAGGACATCAAGGAGGACACCACCTGTTGGGACAGAATGTGGGGGTCTGGAATGCTGTGTAGAAGATGCTCTGCGAATCCCAGAGGAGAAGGTTGAGATGTAGCAGCCCACCCCCTGTTAAAAGGGTGATGCAAATGTGTCCATGTGGCTGTCAGGATGTGATATTGACAGAAATATTTGCTGTAGTTTTGCTATGTCAGGGTTAAGGTGTGTTTTATCCTCTCCTTGCTGGGGTATGAATGGAAAAAAATTATGACAGTCAGCTGCTTGAAGGTGGGCATGTAGGTATGGTAGTGAGCTGTGTTGGAGGATCTTTCATTATGAATCTGAGAGAAAGGAACTAAAACTAATTTAAAATCAAAGCAAAGCACTCACAATATGCAGTAATATACAGTGGAGCAATATCCATCTTTCTCTAGCACTGCACAGAATTTGGATGCAGCAGGTCTGAATGCAGCAATTTTCCATCCTGAAAGGAGCAGGTAGATTCTNTGAAGGTGGGCATGTAGGTATGGTAGTGAGCTGTGTTGGAGGATCTTTTATTATGAATCTGAGAGAAAGGAACTAAAACTAATTTAAAATCAAAGCACTCACAATATGCAGCAATATACAGTGGAGCAATATCCATCTTTCTCTAGCACTGCACAGAATTTGGATGCAGCAGGTCTGAATGCAGCAATTTTCCATCCTGAAAGGAGCAGGTAGATTCTTTGTCCTGTGATCTGAGTCACAGGAATAGTTGTGCCTTTGGTGAAAGGAGCAAGTCATTAAAAATACAATATTTATTTTTCTTTTTGTTAGCATCTTTATTTCTGTAGGAGATAGAGATGCTGATATTGCAAGTCCTTCCTAAAATGCAATACCTTATTTCATAGGTGTGCCTTCCTAAATAGAGACAGGGACAGGTGAAATAGTGTCCAAAATACACTGACAACCACCTGAAGAGTTTGAATCTGAATTCTTGTCTTAATTATTGGCCATGCCTCATATCTGGAAGACAGCACTCCCCTCTGTGGTGTGTTTAGAGCCAATTTTGTAAGAATTTTTGCCTAGATGCTGGAATGAGAAAGTGAGAAAGGCTCTAGAGGGCAGTGCAGCATCCCTGTGATGGGAGTGCCTCCAGGATTCGTTCACAGGAATCTCACTCTGCAGGATGATTGCTTAAAACAGATAAAAATAAGATAGAATTAAGCAGTAGTTTTTGTTATTTCAAAGGGAGTTTTTTTTGATGAAATTTTTTTTTGTACCAAGAAGACTTAGCCCTCTTTTTAGAGGAGCTTTGAACATTTGACTGGCTGTACTAATTTTGAAAAGGTTTTATTCTCTTAAAAAAATAAAGTGCCATATTTGTGTATGATTTAAGGAAACAAACAAATCAAAGCTCATCCCTCCTGTGCACCTAGCAGAGTCCACATAAGAACCCTTTGTTTTCACACTGTTTTTCCCCTTCTCCAGCACAGCCTTATAATGCAACACATCCTTTGAGCAGATGTGCTCCCGTTTCCCTTGTAGAGAGATAAATCAATAAATCATTGTCTCAGCAGAGCACAGCTTGAAGCTAAATTTCCCTGTGCTGGAAGGTTTTGAATTCACTTCAGGTGGGATCTCAGATGTGCCACACACACACACCTGCCTGCTGATGATATTCCAGGGCTGCATCCAGAGTGGCAGGGTGGTGATTGAGGGTTCAGGCTGCTCCTCAGGATGTCGAGCCACAGCCTGGAGTCTGCTCCTGCAGTCAGAAGGGGTCACTAGCTCCTTGCTACCCCATAAACAGCTCATATATGGCTGGCTGATTGTTTAATGAGCATTTGGCACGCATTTTTGCTCTGTGAGAGAGTTCACGTCTCCAGACTGTGTGGACTGTGCTGCTCATGTGGACAGGGGTTGTTCAGCGCTGGGCATGGAGGAGTCAGTGCTGAAATCCAGCAGGGAGGGGTTTGAGCCAGGACTGTGCCACCAACACCCCTCTGTAAGGCAGCCCATGAGGGGTTTCTGTCAACTTTCAAGGTAGCAGTCCTTCTTCCAAGTCAAAATCGACTGCCTTCCACAGCAGGAGAGAGGAGATTATCCCCAGCAGTTACTCTGGGCAAATGCAAAGGACCTGTATGTGGGCTCAGCATTAGATAACTGATACTTTGGAATTACTTATTTGTTTGTTTTTCAAAGTAGAGTACGTCTTGTTCATCTGTGCAAATTAGAGATGATGAGAGGAAAGGAGGGGCTGTGGATAACAGAGAGGGCTTTACATAACTGAGGTGAAAAATAAGATGCTCTCATTTCAACCAGAGGGAAGGAAAATTGCTTATACATACTTCCAGAAGAATATATATATTTTTTTTAAAAAAAGCAGTGTTTCCTCTCTCCCTTCTATCTGCTTTCTTTATTTTCTTCAGTCCTGCCTTTAAAGAGAAGGTACATGAGACCTACAAATGACACAGTTCTACGGTGACTTATTTCTCTTTTTGCAGCAGTCCCTATCCACCTTCTCTATGGTTTTTGGAAGAGCTGCTGTTGGTGGTGTTTGTCCAGGTGAATTGAACAAACTGCCTGTCAGACCACCCTGGTTTTCAGACACCAAAACGTAGAATTTTCAAGTAGGAGACCTGTTGGTAACAGACTTTGTGAATCAGACTGTCTGCTGCCTGATGAATGCTGCATAGGTATTACTGTAGTACACATTACTGCTAATTCATGTTTGTACCAATTAATTTCCCTCTGTGTTTCCTAATTAAATAAGGTATGACTGTAAAGCAGATTAAAAGAACGATGCCAAATTCCTGTCTACACAGTCTCCTGAATGAAGCTTGTTATTTCCTCTATGGTTTAAAACTGAGCCATGTGTGCTGTCTTCATTTAGATTAAAGAGCATGAAATCAGCTTAATTTCCTACTGTTATTATTTAAGACTGCTTTGATTTTTGGAGAAGGGAGATAGCCAAAGGGCTTAATGCCATTGAATTGATGTGCTGCAAGTTCTTGTCATTAGTATTTCTTTTGTGTGCACACTCCTTGAAGATAAGGGACATCTTTTCTGCTTGGTGTTCTCACTTAATTCCTTTGCCTGCCTGATGCTCCAGGTGTTCAGAAGTGTATGAATAATAATGGGGAGGGGTTTTATGTTTCCTAAAATTTGAGAGTCAAAATATGGTTGGTGGCTTTTAAATACAGTGGTGCTTTTTATTGCCCTTTCCCCCCGCAGTGATTTGGCCTCCTGTTAATGGGGATGATCTGCAGTGGAGTTGGCTGAATTCTGCCTGTTTTAACAACAAGAGATAAATCCCTCAGCACCCTCTAAGGAAAAGTTCAGAAACTTAAAATAGATTCAGTGTAAGCAGTGCCTGGGCACACAGAAAGTTAATTGTTCTACTAATGAGAGATAGTTCTGCCTCACTCAGCTGGGTCAGTTGGGAACTTAGAGAAGCAAACATGATGACTCTGGGCCTTAAAGCTTCTGCTGGTGTCACTGCTTTTGTAATTCTTGCACTTGCAAGGAGAGAGAATGATTTGGAGTTTAATACTCCCTCTTCTTTATATACTCTCATGAAAGCTGTGCTCGTGGCTTTCAGGCTGGATCTGATGTAACCATCACAGCTCCCCGACTTCACTGCCATTACTTTCTACCCTGGAAGACCTTACCAAGGTTTTAAAATCAAATTCAGTTCACTTGAGCAAATTGTGAGGGTTGTTCCTCACCTGCTGGGGCTGCAGGCATGTGCCAACTTCAGAGAAAATCTGAGCAAGCACCTGAAATGGAAAGGCAAAGCTGGCAGCAGTGCTAGGGAAAGTACAGCACTCTCCTGCACGGTCTTGTTCAACACACTTATTCCTCAGGTAATGCTGGCTGCTTTAGAGCTGAGAGAAACACTTTTTTGTCTAGATTGTGAGATAGCAAGCACCAAGTCGTGTGGCAGCAGGGCACATCCACTGTCAGTCACAGCGTGGCAGGAAAGCTCCTTTCCACTGCTGAGCAGGTGACACGGGAGGGAAGGAGAGAGAGAGAATCTGATGCTGAGGATGGGAAGGCAGCACCTCCTGGGAGTCCCTCTGGTGCTGGGTCCTTTTCCAGAGAGCACAGACTCGTCAGTGCCCTGCTGGGATGGTGAGAATTGCTGCTGCTCCGTTAGAAAGTGCAAGACAGGGACTGGTGGGCGTCACGAACACAAATCGCTCCGAGACTTGACAAGTCTGTTGCAGTTTTGCCAAGACAAAAGGGCTGGCTCCTGGCTCATCCCCTGAACCTGTCTGCCAGTGCCGTGGAGCATGGGAGCCACGAGGGATGGTGGGGTGGTCTAGACAATTTGCAGGTGCTGGAGTGCGTGCCTGCCCTGGGGTTGGATGCTGTCACTGCTAGCCCGGGGTGTGGGAGTGGGAAGAGACAGGAGGAGCTGCCGAGCCCAGCCCAGCCACCATCTGGCAGGAGGTGGATGTAGGAGCCATCCTTGAAACACTGGCAAACACAGAGAGATAATGAAGTTTTCCAGCCTGTCCCTGGGGCTGTGGAGGGAAGGGTGAGTACAACCAGAAGTAAATCTGTCTGGTCAGCACCTCATCTCTGACAGCGAGCAGTGCCTGGTAGGAGCAGGGCTGACATGAGATCTGCTTCTCCTTTTGTCGTTGTTGAGCATCCAATAGCACAGACTCTCAATCAGAAGGTTAGAAAAATAAAATTTTATTTATGTCATGTGACTCTCTTATATAGTATTTTACACAGACCAATTTGATTGGTGAAACAAAGGCAAACGTCTTCAATCACATTGGTCAAAACAGATGTTCATCAAGAAACTTCTCCTGTGAGAAAGAATGGATAAACACGGGTACGGTTACAAAAACATTTCTCTTGTTTACAGAAAGTTTCCTAGGAAAGGAATTTCCCAAAAACCAAAACATTAACCAGGGCTACACCCTTTCATGATTTCACCCAAATTTCAGTCTGCAGTTCAGGGACTCCCCAGTCAGGGATGGGCATCTCTGCTTCCAGCTCCTGCCACGCTGCTCCGCCAGGATGCAGATGTCGTCCTGATTTTCAGCCTTCTGATGTGTTTTCGTTTCTGTAACAGAAATTCTCACACTTTCAAGTATCAACAAATGGTTTGTTTTCATATTTTCATGGAGGAGGAGAGAGTTGACAGACTGTTGGTCTGACCAGTGTGTTGGAGGGGTGGCAGCTTCGCCCTCCAATCCACTGTCACCTTTGGAATTCTATAAAATGTCAAAGACGTAAATAAAAGTTTCTTGTTTTCCAGCACGACTCAGCGTGTAGGTGCAGTTCTTTCCTGTCTCCTATTCCCACATGCAGGGATGCAAACTGCAGGCAGGCAAGGTCACTCTGCTTTCCTGTAAGTAGCAGGCATGTGCAAAGTGTAATGGATAATTCCATGATGTCAACGACCAAAAGCAAACGTCTCGCAGGGTGTAATTGGTTTCTCTATAGTGTCAAGTGCTTTTATGTGTTCAGCATAAATATCTTTGCATTGATTGGGAGAAGAAGATAAAAATCGATGATTTACAGCGCTGAAGTGCTTAGAACATGACATTAAAATGACTCCGGGAGACTTAGCTCATAGGGGACATAGTAAATACTCAAGAGGTACAGGAAATGAAGAGACTCTTCCCAAGTCCTGAAACCAAGCAATAAATTTGATAAATGCTGTGTTTCTCTGCCTAATGGATTTTAATACTGACTTTCTTTTTGTAGAATTACTCTCCTTTTTGTTGTTTAGTTGTGGTTATTTTTTACTCTTATTTGTTTGGATGTTTAGGGCCCCAGGCTAAATGGAGACATTATTATTATTTTCCTGAGGAAACTCTATAGCTTGAGCAAAATGGGAAGCAAGTCCTTTTTTGGCTGGCTTTGTACACTAAGCACCAGGAGCGTGTCATGAATTATGAGTGCTGAGGAGCACAGATAATCACAGAAAATAAAGCTGGACAGGACCACAGATCAATCCCTTTGCCCCACATCCAGATGAATCGTATCTAACTCACTCCTGACAGATTTTCTTGCTGCAATTTAAGCACTGGATCTAATAGATACAGAGATCAGATAATCTCTCTTCCATCCATAGTGATTTTTTATTTCCCCTTTCTTTGTAT
>VYZR01068996.1:24452-48809 GCA_013400675.1 Oxylabes madagascariensis
AATATATCACAAACAGCTCAGTAAATAATAGTGCAATTTTCCTAGCTAATAGAATGGTTTAACACCTGAATACACTCACACGCCTGATTAAACACTAACAACGTAAACCCATGAAAGACGATTATAAGTTGTAGTATCTCTTTGCAAATAATAGCATATTAACCACTGTTGCATACTTCTCCAATTACATCCCTTTCATTGTTTTCATCTGGAAAACAGTTCACATTATAATAGTCAGCATCATTTGTGTTTTAAAACAAGCTATTACTTTGTATGCGGTGTGTATTGCCAAATTGCAGGTCTCTTTCTCCAGATATCTAAGGATACTCTCAAAGTTAATAAAATCAGTAATTGGCAAAGCAAGTTATCTTTAACTTGGCTTTCTATGAAAAAAATGTTTAAACTTCAACAAACACTTACTTCTTGTCACACTGGACACTATTCCCCAGCCTTCTTCCCTCTTCTTATCAGAGGTTCCCAAGAGCATGAATTGTACCTAACAGCAGCATGCCCACATTTACCAAAATTCATGAGCCTGCCCACATCCACGCCCATAGAGCCATGTTTGGCTTCTGCTCAATTGACTTGAAACAAGTGTGGGTGTCTTGAAAAGAAATGTGGAAGGCGAAAACCTCTGGTTTCAGTCACAACAATCTCAGTTCACCACCTTCTCTAATCAATCATTTTCATCCTTTTCTATTTTCCATGCACCTCCAGCTATGCAATTCATTGTCTCTCCTTGCTTGAACATTCAAGCACTGTAATTTACTGACCTTCAGGCCTGCCCTACCGCTTGAATTTCTTAGAAATCCCTGGTTGGTTTGAAAATCCTCCAAGTCAGGCAAGAGAAGAGAATCCCTGGGGATTTAAGTGAGTAAAAAACTTTCTAACCCAAATGGCGGAACACTGGAAAAGTTCAACGCAATGCACTGTAGCATTTTTATTGCTGAAGATCTTAAAGGACAGGATAAACAAAAATTTCTCAGGAACAGTTTGGATATGCTTCATTCTGTTTTAATGCACCAGGTGAGACTCCATCACCTGCTGCATTTGCATGATTCCTTTAGAGCACAAAGCTCTGTGGTAAATAAAGCCTGGGGCTGAGCCAGTAAGGCAATTTATGTATTTCAGAGGGTGTTCAAAATGAGGAGGAAAATCAGCCCAGTGTTTTTAAAGCATGATGTTTGAACAGAGGTAATTCAGAAAAGCTAGCCTAGATGGATGCATCTGTTATGAAAAACCCAGGACAGTACTCTTCTTTTCAGATAATTACTTTATCTTTTCTTCCTAATTTTTTATTCCAGCTGTTGAAGCATATAAAATGGTGGTTATGATTTATTCACCAGCAAAGAGGCCAGACTGTATTTTAAGATTTTTCCATGATCTTCTAATACATCAGGTACTGATTATTTATTAAGACAGACCAAGGAAATTCTGGACCAGTCGTCATAACTGATACAGCTAATTCTAAGTTTCCTACCAAGAAAGTTCAAATTGGTTAAAATTTCTCCTTTTGCTTTTTTGACTCCTACAAGGTTACAATTTTCATGGTCTTTATAATCAATCTACCCACTAATATTCCCATGGGTTTCACAATAAGGTATTTTTAAACTGCTCCTATGACTGAGACAAAATCAGAAATTATATCACTACTGTTTCTAGTGAACATCTTTCCTAGACACTCTCTTGGGGTGGATTATCCAATGTTATTCTCATAGCACCCTACATCTCTCTTACCAAACAGCTCTTATTGTGCTAAAAAGCTTTATAGGAGTAAGTTCCTTTGGAGATGAAGGTAGGGAGAAGAAAAGAGAGGAAAAACAAAAACAAAAACAAAAACAAAAACAAAACGAAACGAAACAAACAAACAAAAAAAATAAAAAAAAAATAAAAACCCACCACAAACCAGTAAATGTAAATGTTGGCAGATGCACAGGTGAATTTAGCACATTTTGGTGGCATGCAAAAAGGAATTGAACCTGGCTCTAGTCCACTTCCACCACCTCTACAGGAACGAAGACATTTGTTAAAGGAGACAGATTAGCTAGTTTTCCTTTGCTCTTATTTTGCATTCCTTTTTTGTTGTGCAGAACTCAGGGTCTGTACAGATATGGTGTTCGAATTGAAAAGCAGGTAAAACCTCATATGCAGCACATATCTCAAGAGTATCAACAATAGGTAACTGAGAGCTGACACTGCCAGAAAGCTCATCTGCCACAAACTTGTATGTGCTCTAGATTAGTAGGTTGGGAGGGTCTTTTATTGCTGTTATTATTAACAGAGGTGGACACAAAGATGAGACATTTATAGCTACAGGATCCAATGCAAATAGAAATTTTATTCACCCTTTTCTACTTGCTCAGCTGAGAACAGTTTTAAGTTTCACATTTCTCTCAAAGGTTCTGGATGAACCTATGTAGACTGCGACCACCCTAGCATTTCTCAGGATAAGCACAGACCTTATGCCAATGCGCAGACATTTGACTTAAAGCAGTAACTGAGGCCTGGAAAAAGGATGTTTCTGAAATATCAGTGTTGGGCTGGAAGGTTCCTCAAAAAGTCATTTAGTCCATTTCCCATGAACTGCTGTCAGATCAAGATTGGACTTCCAGGTGGAAATTGCTCAGGCATATCCATAGCATATACAAATGAGGTGACAGCAGCAGGAGTCTGAGACCAAGTGACCTACACCCCTCCAGAGTTCAACGTAGCTGTCATCACCATCAGACCGTATTTTGCCAGACCTGTCTTAGAAAATCAACTTAGTTAAATTAGATTAGGAATTTTGGCTTTGCAATTAAGCTACAAATTTTTTATGGCAAAGTAAGCATCTTGACCACTTCCACAGACCAGGCCAGGATAATCATCTGTCCTCTTAGGTAGTGCAAGATCACTGTCATGACAGTCTTCCTTGCTTGCCTCTTTCTTGAGGTAAGTGTGCAAAGCCAGTCATAGGATTCGACTGCAAGCTTTACCAAGCTCTTCCCATGTCTTACATTTGATGTTTCTTCTAAGATACTTGTGAAAGAGGATCATGTCACTGGTTCAGATTAGGCTACTAATCCTGGGAACCTATGGTGCTGACACTTGGAAAGAAAAATTCTCCACATTTGTGCATCGATTTCTTCTTCTTACATGCAGTGATATGCACTTGTGCATTCCATTTTTTCCTGTTTTTTTAATATCAAGTCATCTCTTCAGTGTACCAAAATCATCCTGACTTATGAATCTGTCCTCTAAAATGTTGACAGAGTGCCCCAAATTTCATCTCATGAAAATTTTATACCCATATGCTTTCTTTCAATATCAAGGCAGTTGATGTAAAGGAGACTGAGGGGAGACCTCATCACAGCCCACAGCTTCCTAACAAGGAGCAGCATAGGGGCAGGAACTGATCTCTTCTCTCTGGTGACCAGAGAACCTGAGGAAACAGCCTGAAGCTGAGCCACGGGAACTTCAGGTTGTATATCAGGAAAAGGTTCTTCACCCAGAGGGTGCATGGGAATGGGCTCCTCAGGGAAGTGGTCACGACACCAAGTTTGACAGAGTTCAAGACGTGTTTGGACAATGCTCTCAGGTGCATGGTGTGACTCTTGGGGTGTCCTGTGCAGGGCCAAGAGTTGGACTTCAACGCTCCTTGTGGGTCGCTTACAATTCAGGATATTCTATGATACTATTTTTCTGCAGTTGCATGAATATTGGCTGTGAATATAATAACTGGACAGTTAAAAAACTGTTTATGACTTGAACACAGGAAAGGCTGCAGTGTGTATCTGTCTGTATAGCTTTCTATAACCATATGAACCACTTGTTGTCCTGCCCATTATCAGCAAATTCTAGTGTTTTTTGATTTGCACTAATTAGTAGTCAATGACATAGATAAGATATGTGTTAACAACCTCCACAGGAAAAAGGTTGCCAGGAGGTTGTTAAATAATAGCAGTGGAAAGGTTGAACTGCTCACTCAGAGCAAGTCTGTACCCTACGGGAAATTATTTCCTACATAGGTCTGCTGTCTCAAGCACCAATATTTAAGACCTGTTCAAAGCACATTGTTATGGTTGTGGCTCCATATGGCTCCAATGGCTCCTGATGTTTCTCCTGATGTTGCTCCCAATGTTGTTACTAAAGTTTTCTTCTACCTAAAAATTAACTTTAGGAAATACACCTTTAAGAAGTACATCTTTTTGGTTTTGCCTCTTTGCTGCACTCACTTGCACTTGTGCCAGCATTGCTGGTAGCCTGGATAAACTCCAAGGCAGATGACTGAAATGACCTGCGTTGAAAATAAATGAAAACATACCACTCCTGTGATCTTTGTCAGGACTCTGTGGAGGAGACGGCAAGAACACTTGCTTCACCACAAATACAGAGGAACCACAAAGCCACCAAAGCTTGCATCTGAAGCTGGAGCAAGCACTATCCAACCTTAGCACTGGGGGAATAGAAATGCCAGTGAGAATACTGCTCACAGCTGGACCCCTAATAATCTTTGTAAAACAATGACATTGAGGCATGGGATCAGAAGGACCAAATACTAACCGAATTGAAAAGTAGAAGTAATCATTTATCTGGAAGGCATATTCTAGAGGCATACTTGGGACACAACCCGAGCATACGCCTCTGCAGAGGAAAAATAAATAAAATTAAAAAAAAATAATAAAAAAAAAAAGGAGAGCGAGAAAGAGCAACATTTTGCCTGGAAAAGTTGCTCCATGGGAGTCACCCGAGTATGTGTCACAGGAAGAGTCAGGAAGCAGATCCAGGTTGTGTCTGAACTGAACCACTCGAAGTCAGTTCATTAAAACAGGAAGTTTCCTGGCACGTTAGGAACTTCAGTTTTATTCAACTGAATAAATTATTATTCACATTATTTGGTGTCATGACTTAAAAAAGGAAATATACACATTTACATACATACTTTATGTTCCATGGATATATGGTATGCCTCCCTACTCTGGAGGCAGATACTTCGGGAACAGCAGGGTAAGAGCAAAACCGTAAGTAGTCAATGAGGGTTTGAGCACTACTTCAAGCAGCTCAAATATCTTGAAACGAATGGGGGCACTTGCACACTAGAATATTGTCTTGCACAGAGAAATGCTGTGGTCCAGCCTGCAAATTCTTCCACCAGCCCTAATCTCTGCAGCTGTTCATGCACAGTGTCAGATCCCTGGTGACAAAGCGGTTGCACAAGTTTTCATGTCCTTTCTGTTCTCTTTTTAATCATGTTTTTCTCTAGGCGTCACATCCTCGCCGCCTGTTCACCCCCCTGCGGGGGTGGCGCGGCTGCAGGGATGCATTCAGAGCCCTTCCCGCAGAGCCCCGCTCCCGGCGGTGCAGCCCGGGGATGCCCCGGGAGCGGCGGGCGGTGCGGGAGCGCATCCCTGCGGGGCCGGGGCGGCTCCGGCCACACCGCGCCGCGGACTGACCCTGGGTGTTGTAAAACACGGGCCTGTTACTGCATGTGCTCGCTGCCTGCCCCGCACAGTGTTTCTGCTGTAATTACGGAGAAGGCGTGGAGTGAAAACAGGGCTCGTGTGATGCAGCTGTATCCGCTCTTAATCCTTCATTAATGCCTCATCAAAAGAGTACTGTACTTTTCATTTGTTTCGTTTGCAGAAGGTCAGCATACTTGGAAGCTATTGTCATACAGCATTGCAGACTTTTTACATATTTCTCTGGTATTGTTCCAAGCTATTGTATACGCAAACGAGTCAATTGGTATGCAGATTGTCTATCATTAAAACCGTTTCAAAATCAGCTTTGTTGTGGGTTTAGCGTAGAGCTCGCATACCCTTCCTGAATGTAATGTGTGGTTCTGCATTGGTGCGGTGAGGTGCTTGTGAAACCTCACATGAGACCAGTCCTCGTTTTCATATTGGCAGAACTTGCAGTGAAATCGTGGGAACTTTTCCCTGGGAATAAGTCTGCGAGCTGAAGTCCTCTGCTTGCCTCACCCTCACTCTGCAAACCACACAGGCTACGTGTGGCCGTACCAGTGCCTGTGCTTTCCCCTCACCTCCTTCTTTTGCCGGGTGTATTTTGCCTCAGTGTGAGTTCCTAAAGCATGCAAAACTTTTTCCTAGTCTCCTTGGGAGACGTGTCAGCCCCAGAGCTGGTCCTGCCTTTCCAGCAGGCAGCACATCTCTGCAGATACCAGCACTGCCTGCACCAGCACCTGCCCTGCTGCCCATGGCACCGAGCCCTCCTCATCAGCCCAACACCTCCAAACTTCACACACACCCAAGGCAGAGTCTTCTGTTTTTACTATTGAATTTCAGCCTTCAGTGAGAACTGGTGGTTCAGCAAATAAAGGCCACTTGCCTTTTCTATCACCTTCACACAGTTGTTTAATCTTTCCTCTGTGGTTTTTTAGCAGTTCTTACCCAGGTATCACAAGCTCTTGGTGCAGAACCTGGATTCACTTGTCCACAAAAACTATTTCAATGACTTCTATGTGAAAAAAATAAAGAAGTATTTTTATTTGCCGCTGCACTGTGTCAAATGGCATAAAAGTCTTCTGTCTGTAACAGGGGAACTATAACCACAGTAAGAAAAAATGAAGGTTAAAATTAAAAGGTACATTTTTATAAAATATTTCAATGACAGGAAATGTTCATTTTAACAGCTAGTGGTATATCAGGAGGTTTAGAAGGACAGAAAACGTGGATATGCAATTCATACCAGAAGTGGATGTGAGCTGAGTTAGGGACCGTCTGTACAAACCCAGTATTTACAAGGCTGTAGGACCTCATAAAATGCAGCTGAAGGAGCTGAAAAAGTTGATTAACTTCAATGCAAAACTGCTTTCTATCATCTTTGAAAGATCATGCAGGTCACAGTGCCAGACAAGTAGGAAAAGTCTAATTTTTGATCATCTACCAAAGAAAGATCTGGGAAACTACTCACCAGTCAAGCTCACACTTTTCCTGGGAAAAGCTGTGTATTGAGCCCTCATGGAAGGTGTGTCCAAGCAAAGTAAGGTCAAGAAGGTGACTAAGACAAACCATATTGGATGATTGCTTTCTATGATGAAACAATTTCCTTGATAGATGAGGGGAGAACTGTGGAGAAAACACTACCTTGATTTTAGCAAGGCATTTGACAACATCTCCTAAAAAATCCTTGTTGACAAGCTAGAAAGTTTTAGTGAGTATGGAATTACAGCAATTTTTGACTACTGAAACCTGTTGCCAACAAGACATTTTTCCATCTTGGTTTCCAAAGACCAAACTTAAAATAACAAGCATGAAGAAATTTTCCATTCGCTTCAACTATTTCTTTGTTTCAAGATGTACAAATGCAAGTCAGTCACTCATCAAGATTTGCCAATGGTGTTTTTCCTGTCACATCTGAAGAAATCTGTTAAAATCAATTCCCAGTCCAGACCTAGTAAAACATTGGCTCTTAGTTGCAGAGACCACCTCCCTCACTTGTCAGCATCCTGGGGAGAGATGTCACTCTCTCTTTGACATCACTGTGGCACAGATGATGGCTAGAATGCCCTTGGGGATAGTTTGTTAATGTCCATTTGAAGGCAAAGTTTAGCTCAGTGTTGAAGCATGTTTTGTAATCTACTGCAACTGTATGGACTTGTGTTATTTATTCCAATCTACGCTGGATTTCAGAGCAATTTGTGTTTTCTGAGCAGACTGAATACTACATACTTGTTTAAAAGGGTACTAGCAGAAGCAACATCTTTTGCAAATGTGATTTTGGCCTTTTGATTTGTGTTTTAAAGTATCACTTCATAAAGAAAAATTGTAATTTACATTATGAAAGCACTCCTGCCCTGGTGTCGGGTAAATTTGTGCAGATAAAATATTTCCAAACTAATCTTCCCAGCCAAGAAAATGGCAGTAAGATGTACATGGGCATGTGATGCCTATCAGTGGTGCAGTGGTCTGGTGTAAAAAGGAGGAGTGAAAACAAGGACAATGTACCCTTTCTGTTTCATTCTCCCCTGACAGGCCAGAGATGAGAGATCTACCCACTGGTTCTCCAGGCATTTTGAACAGGGAGAATTCCTTTCTATTGCCCACCAGCAGTGTCTATCTTCCTACGGCTCAGGGGGAAGAATTGGGCTGTCAGGAGCTTCCACTAGCTCTGCCTGCTCCTAAATAAAGGCAGTCACTTAAATCACTTAAGCAAGCAAAAGCAGCACCCAAACACATACAAAAATGGTCAATTTATGATTGTCAGTTCCACTACAGCAACCTAGCACCTCTGGAGCCCTGGCATAATGACAGGAACCTCTTTCCCATCATCGCCTCTTGCCCACTGTAACATCACAACTCAGTTCAGTTTTTCAGCTGTATTATCTGAGGTGAGTGGTCACCAGAGACACCATTCAGTAAATGTGGAGTCATCTCCAAGTCCAATTCACCCCAGCTGAAATACTAAAGTTATTCATCTTATATCTGTTTTCAAGTTCTTTCTGCTTGAAATATTCCTTGCATTTCACTGGACAAAGTATTTCACAAGGTAAATCCAGTCAAGTCTACTTGCCTGCTAGTAAGGGGTAAGATTTGGTGATACCAAAATGGTCCTCTTATTTCTTAATTTAGTAAAATATAGCTATCCTTGTGCTGTTTTCGAACCCTTGCTTTGGGGATCAGAGTTGGGTCTTATTCACTAGAAAGAGAGCAAACATTTTTGTATTGCTATATGACCTCAGCTGCAGAGATACTGCTGATACTGTTGTTGTTACTGAATGCCAAGAAAAAATTTTGGTAAGGCCAGACACAAGAATTCGGAGTGAGACACCACACAAAAACAATGGTTTGCTGCATTAATTGTGAAATCCAGCTGTGCAAATCTGGTTTGAGAATTCATCAAAAAGACCCTAAGAAAACACTTTACAAATTAAAATTTCTCTGATGGGTCTAACGGAGCAATATTTTTCAGCTGAAATGTATTCTACAGAACAAAGAAAAGTAAGTGCAGCAGTGCTGCCATTATTATTGTTATTATTATTATTATTATTATTATCATCATTATTATGCTGTAGTAAAAGCAGAAGATACATAATTCCCTCATGCAGAACATCTTCAGTAGGAAGCTTACAATTTTAAGTTTGTAGGTAGAAGACTCTGGAGGGACAGGCAGAAAGATTTTTTGGACAGAGGGATGAGGAGCCCAGTAGAAATGCTGCTTATCCCAGAAGTCTCCCCCTATTGCATTGAGATTTCTTTTTAATACTCCTTCTTTTTACTCACAGATGCAGTTTGAGGGTGATTTTTGGATGCCAAAGGAGTATGTTGTGTGGAGGATCAATGGAGGAGGCTGGCAGCAGGGGGGCTGCAGGGGCGGCATTGGCATTTGTGCTTTAGGTCTCTGCTGTAGCAAACCCTTAACAGTAGTAATCACTCATTGAGAAACACACCAACCCAAGAAAATGAGTAGTATAAGGTCTCTCTCATTTCTTTCATTTTTAAAAGGTGTCAAAAAGTGGAGAGGAGGCAATATCGAAATAATAGAGGGCATAGAAATGAACGAGAAGCAAGAAAGGATAGATACGGAAAGAAGAATGAATTAACACAAAAATGGAAAGGAGGGAACATGTTACTGTAGTCTCTGCATTTGCAAAGCAAGAGTAGTGCTGCATTAAAGGAATGGAAGTTCTAAGAAACTAGGTAGAAAAAGAGAGAGCCTTTCTTGTTTAAAACTGTTTAAAAATGCTTAAGGGCCAAATGCCAGCCAAGGGCAACCATGGCTTTGTGTTGTCCTGTGTAAAGACAAGAAGGGAAGAAGAGAAACATATCCTTTAGGCTGATTTTTGCATTGGAACATATATGTGTACACTGCCCATGGAAGGTTTTTTTGACAATTGTGATGTACCACCCTGAAAGCAATTCAATGGCAGATGGGTCTTCTAGTGAGATCAGTGGGAAGAAACAGCAGTCACTGCTCTGAGAGTCAAGCTCACAGAATCATAGAATGTCTCAAGTTGGAAGGGACTCATAAGGATCATCAAGTCCAACTCTCTGCTCCTCATAGGACTACTTAAAAGTAAAAACTATGTCTAAAGCATCCTCTGTATGCTGTTTGAATTCTGAATCCACTGAGGGAAGAAGATCCTTTAACACAACAGTAGCAATTGGATGGATGCACCAATGAGCTCTTTCAAGGTCTATCCTCCAGCAGCCTCCAAGTCCAGATGATAAGGTTCCCTTTGGGATAGCAACTTTGAGCCCAGACCTGCACTCCAGAGCCCAGACTGCATGTGCAGAGATTAAAAAAAAAAAAGGTTAAATACAACTACAAATTTAAATCATTAGCAAAGCTTGGCAAGTATCCCTTGAATGTTGAAATTACAGCTCTCCAAATCAGTTCCTATTAAAGGACCAGCTCCACACTGAGTGGCAGGAAAGCTCTGAGCATCTGACATGTGAAAGGTATGTTGGAAGACAGCAGTTTTCCCTCCAATCTCCCTCTGGTTTGATCCTCTCTGTAACTGTGGATAGGCTGTAAGGATAAGAAGGAATGTGGCTGCATCTCACTGAATCAGATAATTAAAACAATCAAAACTGCCACAGCCATAAAAGCGGTTCTAGAGACAGTCTACAGAGATACTCCACAGCATGTTAATTTGCAGTGACTTGGAAGTTCCCTTTGTTGCTACTGAAATCAAGAAAATGTTGCTCTTGCAGGATTTTCAGTCATTCAGAGACACTAACAAAGTGAAAAAGAAAACTTCCTGTCAATGTCAAGACAGATTACCCAAGATTACACAACATCAAACACTCTGTGGGATTATCAGCAATGCAGGGTCTTCCCCTCTAACATACAGATAGCATGATTCCCTCCAGACAGGAGGAACACAAAAGCTGCAGATTTGTGTAAAAACACCACGTAACAGTCTCTGTGGCAGTCCCTGATTTCATATTGGTTGGGGCAGTGTTGGCTTCAGTATTTACTTCAGTGATGGAGAAAACAGGTGATCCCCACCCCACCCCACATAATTCTTTATTGGATGGTTGGTATTTGCAATTAAGTGCTTGCAGTCACAAGATTCATCACTGAACTTTGGAGTACAGCATTAACAATACTGAGATCTTTGATGTAATTTTATTTTAATTGGCCTCTTAACTCATATCAGTGAGTATCATAGACATGAAAAGGATAGAAAAGGCCTCTCAGACCATTGGGTCCAGCTGTTGTCCTTTTCTGAAACATTTTTTCTCTTATAGAGGAAGAATATTTACTAATACTGATACTGCCTATAAAAGAAAATAATCAAAATCAGAAGAATACAGACAAAACTCAGAAATATAAGCAAAAAGAGGATGCGATTACCATGCAAAATACAAATCTCAACAATAGCTGCAGTCGACTATCCATGACTTCTAGGAGAGAAGTCCTAGAGCAATGGTATGGATTCAGTGATTTCAGAAGAGCAGTCTGATCATGAGACACCCTTCACTAACTCAGCACTAAAAGCAAATGATAAAAAGACCAGAATTTCTGTAATTCTATTGTACCCTAAAATCATAAGCAGCTATCATGAATACCACAGCTGCTGTTCAGAAATGAAAACTTAAAAGAACTACAGTGCCTGTCTCACAACAGTGGAGTTGGTCATTTACTGGTCATGATACTAATTCAGTGCAGCCAAACATGTAGTACAGTCAAACTGTTTAGAACAGTCAAAGAGACCAGCAGTGTAAATTGCAGGTTCTATAACCCAGATTATTCTGGGGAAAAATACTGGGCACATTATATTGGAGCTGTGAGGAGGAGAAAGAGTGTCTTTGCCTCAACTACAGAATTTGTGATGTCTTGTCAAGCAGATCTTTTTCAAGGGATTGGCAGCCTGCTAAGAAGTTAATCTACCCCTTTTGATTTTGATTTAAAAGGCTTTCTCTTGAGAGTGGTATGTCTAATTGTTCAGAAAGAAAATGACATCACGGCTGAATCGCCACCTTTCTGCCCTATGTCCCATTGAAGGGTCTGTGTCCATCCCACCTGGGAAAGGCAGGTTTCCCTGTAGGACAACCCACTGGGAAGCGCTGTTTACACTGTCAGCAGTGTCTGGATGGCCAGAGGAAAAACTTCTTAGTCTGGACCTGCAGGTTTGAAGCATTGTCCTCATGAGGCAGAGCAGCTTCGCCTGCATGGCCTGGGAGGTGCCGCTGCATCCCAAGGGTTGAAGCAAAGTAAGGGCAAAGTGCAAAAAAAGTCACAGATGTGGTTCATTTGAGAGCAAATTTAATTAACGAATTCCACACAACTGTAACTATGGTTAATACTAGTACCAAATCCTTGTAAGGGGTTTGTTTGCTAGAGAGATCTGCAAACTGCCTGCATTCTGAACTGGAGCCTTCTCCTTGCTTACCCTGCTCAAAATTAATGTCTTTCTATTGCAAAAGGCAAAACAATTGTTTGAAAGATAACTGGTATTTTCTAAATTTGTACTTGTGAAGCATAATATATGGCTACTTCAATTATCTGACATAACGGTTTTTTTGCAAACAAATCTAGAAACATTCCCTCCTCCAATATCTGGATAGACATATATAAATATATAGCAGGAAAATAAACAAAGAAAGAGAAATAAAGTAGATCTCAATTACCCAAGATATTTTCTAACGTCAGCTTTTGGAAAGAAACTCTACTTTCCTTTGATACCATTGGGGTTTTAACTTTAGTTCTTAAGATATTTCATAAGCAGTAAGATCACTCCTGATCTGCTTCTGCAGTTCACTTCTGTACAGAAACCACAGAATTTCCCCACTAAATGACTACTATTTGTAATACCAAACTTGAAAACAAATACAGAAAAAAATCAAAAAATCAAGGTTGTTAGAAATACATCACAACACTGAAAATTATCATAACTAAATGTTTTATATAACTTCTTAACAAGAACATTTGGTCTGAATCCAAAACTCCTGGCTGCAACCAAAATTATTTAAAATAGAACAAATATGTATTAAAAATTATTTCTATTTTCTTATTAAGAAAGGAAATGGTACATTCTATAAACAAAAGAACACGTGATTTCTTTGACACAGGCCCAAGTTACAGTGGAAAAAGCTCAGAAAGCTTCAAATAAAATTGGCGCTTGTTTAAAAGGATGATTTAACAAGTTGATTGGATGAGGTTCAATCAGCCCATACAGTCCGGTAATTCTAGAAACATCAGTGTAAAGATGATTTAACAAGTTGATTGGATGAGGTTCAATCAGCCCATACAGTCCGGTAATTCTAGAAACATCAGTGTAAAAAACCCTGCTTTTTTTGCTTTCTGCTATCCAGTGTCACACAATGACTGACTGAGAACACGTTGCCCGCAGCAGTGGAGACACCGATCCCACCGTCTGGCTGCATTGTCACCCCCGGGGTGTCATGTCCAGCCAGAGGTGTCCCCTCAGCAGCCGTGTCACATGTGGGAGCTGCGCCTGCCCCGCGTGCCCAGCGACACTCGCAGCCGCGGCTCCCGCGCCTTGTAGTGCTCGTTGAAGTCCAGCCGAAAGCTCAGGAACCGAAGGCTCTCGTCAGCATTTAGATCTTCCAATGTCTGTCATGAACATCAGTCTCCGGTGCAAAGCGTGTTCCCCTTTGCCACTGCCTTGGGACAGCATTCAGGATCCAATCTGTGCCAACAGGAGACCTCACCTTAAGTTCGTGTTGCCAATACAACGCTATCCAGGCCAGCATTAGAGAGGGCACTGCTTGCTTCAAATATACCCATTTGGTGTGGGTCATACAGCAGCATGTGGCATCCCACAACAGCAGAGATTCTGCCCAAGTGCCCCAGCCAGCTTCTAGCATTTCAAGCAAAACCTAATTACAGTCTAATTATTGCTAGAAGCTGTCCTAAAATTTGACCCAAATTTTCCCAGGGAGGGAGATGCGCAACATTTTGACCCAGCCAGCAATTTTTTTACAGATTTAACGCCCCGATACCAAAGGCTATGATCACCACAGCCTCCAGAAAAGGTCACCAGTATTTTTTATTGGGGGACACTGTTACCTTTTCCACTAGGCATCAACGTGAAGAAGTGAGCTCCTTTTGACAATGCAGATGTTCATTTAGTGAGGCCACAGCTTAGCCACAGGGAAAGTGGAATTCTTATTGATAGAAAAGGCTACAATATAATTTAAAATACATTGCTGTTACAAGTCACAACCTTGTCTTGAAAAAACACAGTCTATGAACAGCACACATCATTACTTTGTATGCACTTTGAATCAGAATTCATAATTCATGTAACAACCAAAATATCCTGGATTATGAGGCCACAGCTGAAAATGCACCATTTGCAATTCTCCACTGTCCTCTAAAGGCTGCTTCAGGAATTTCAGTCTCTGAGTTTGAAAAACAAACTCCGTATCCACGTACTTAGAGCACAAGTCAGCGGGTCCAAGAGATGTGAGAGGTTTATGAAGAGCTTCAGCTGGAGCTCTGCAAGCCGCTGCAGAAGAGTGGTCTGACCAGGGACACAGAGTGACCATGTCTGCACTGGCAGCATCACTGGCTCTGGCAAGGTATGGGATCAGCAGGATTTCTGTTCTTCTGCATCCTGATACAGTTCATTCTGCTGGTGAGGTTTGGAAGTCTCTCAACATGGCCAGGTGCCTGCTACAAGTAGTAATGTACATCCAAATCAGCTTGTCAAAACTAAGCCAAAAAATTTGGTCCTGTTTGCTGCCTACCTACCTCTTTAGAGGTGATTTTGAGGAGTTCCTTATTTATAAAGGAAAAAGGTCAAGCTTAAAATAAGCCTGCAGTTATACAACTGTCCATTAAGAAACCCTATAGTTCAAGCCACAGGCAGCTGTAAAGTTCTTCTACACAGCTATTTCTTCTGAGTCCCTTACCGTATTGCCCTTTTACAGTCTTAATCAAGGAAGTGTTAACATTTAGTATTTTATTTTGCTTACTGGCTACCATCCAATTACTTTTTTTTTTTTGTAATTATTTCTTATTCTGTTATTAATGTCCATTTCGATCTTTTCATTTGAAGAAGCTTTCTTTAGATTTCCAGAACATTTTGCCTGTGGAATACTGAAACCTGTGCAGGTGTTCTAACTCTGGGATAAATCTGGATCTGATTCTAGTTTTGCCTTAAACTTTAGTTATGTTAATGAGGTTGCAAATAGTGGTAATTATGCTTTTCTTATTTATCAAATACCATTTTCACCCCACATTTTATGTTCTCTTTATGCTTCCTGTTCACCACTAAATGGCGCAATTTCACTTCTCGCCATCTGATGGTTCAATTGCTTGTTTTCTAGGGAATTTAAGTTTCTTCCTTTTCTACCCGTCATAATATTCTCCATATCTCATTTTTACACACCAGGTTGCTAAAGGAAAGCTCCCAGTTACCTTTTTAATTACTGTTGCAAGCCTGTCTGTAATTTCCCTCTGCTTCTTTATGCTCTTCAGCAGGTTCAACAAAAGCAAGAGGTAAAATTCAGTACAAATACCTTTTTTTGAGGAGTGAATGCAGTGCCCTCTTAGAAAGCAAAGCAAAAGACTGTTCTTTACCTCCCTGTTGGTAATTTTTGGAAAAACTTTAAAGGGTAATGAAGTGGCCTTGAGCACCTTTGGGAATGTTCTCATTGTAGAAGTGAGAGGCATCCTAGATGCCTAACTACCTTATTCTTGTGGGAGGTTACTCAAATGTAAAGAATTAATTTTCATTTTCTGTGGCACTGAAAGAATTCATACACGGGGTAATCACCTTGTGATAGCTTTTTCCTGTCATACATTTTAATATTTAAACTGATGGTAATAATCACTCCAATTGCATTTTATATACCCAAATGTTTAGCTAACTTAATTGCTGTTCTGATAACTTCTGAAGCAAAACATTTAACATAATTTGCTCCACAAAGAGCTGAAGTAAATTAACTGTGCAGTGATAGAAATTTCACCTCCTACATTCCTCAGACTTTTCTTGGTATGTTTTTCTTTCTCTACTATTTCCTGAGCATCTCTTCGGCCAACATTTGATGCCTTTCAGGATTCCTGCTCTCTTCTCTGCCCTTCTCTACTTTTGTGAATGAATATCCACCAGCTTGGTTTCTTTAACTCTCCTGACCTCTGTGTTCTCTCTGACCCTATACACCTCTGGTCAGCTTTGGCTTTTCACCTGCACTTGAGTCTCTATTTCCACTCATGCGGCACTCAGGTTTCAGTCTGAAGATATTATGGAAGAATGTACAATACTGGGTTGTCAGAGTGTATTAGCAAAATGCTAACCATGGAACAAAAATAAAGAAAATAAATACTGACTGAGCTACCTTTGCTGCTCTTCTGGTGAAAGAGAGTATGAACCAAGTTAATCCTTATGAGTGATTTTCACGCCTTAAAGACAGCATTCCACCAAGGTAACAAAAATAGTCAAAATACTACATCAGGGAACCTGTTACTTTAGGGAGTCTGAGTGGTTCATACCGTAAAGTCATAGTATTCCTTGTCAACATAAAAATAACATGTTTTCATTATATTTTAAAATTGTGGTTCAGCAAGCCCTCAGAATGATATATGTTAAATCAATGGCAGCAGAAACTTTTCACTCTAAACAACTGCAGATTAAGAGAGTATTTGACTTGTAATTGTTTATTATTATCCTTGGTACTGTAAGCAATTTTGTTAGATAGGGTAGAGCAGGCAGCGGTTACAATGCCCTTGTAGAAATCAGACAGAATTATTCCCTCTGACTTCTGAAACAGCAGGTTCTTGTACCTGTCCCTGCTTTACTTGCCAATATTTGCATATCTCATGCAGCTCTCCCAACTTCTTCCTCTCTCCAGTTAGCAGAATCTTATTAGAGGCTAAAGTGGCATTTTAGGTTTCAAGTAATCAACAGATGATTTTTTAAATTAATGAGGCACTTTGGAAAAGTCCCTGAGCACCCTTAAGTGAGTGTGAAATTCATTCTGTCATCTCTGAGGCTGTTCCTTCAGGTGAAAATTGAAATGAGTGCAAATGTGCACAATCACAGCTTGTTTCTATCACCAGCATTAGGAAACATTCATGCAAAATCACAGACAACTTCAATCTTTAAGTCTAGAAGTTTAAAATAAAGGTTCAATTTTCTGTCCAAATACCTCCCTTTTCCCCAGTCATTTATTACCTTTCAACTCCAAGTGTGTTTAAAAAGTTACATATGTGCTTAAAGAGTGTCTTCAATACTGAAAGTCATTGTTGTATGTAGCATACGGAAGTTAGAACTGCACATTGACCGAAGATAATTGGCCATTCTTGATAAGAATGTTATTTTAAAAGGTTGATAAAGTTCTTGTCCAAAACATGAACATACATACGTGACAGGAGGAAGATAAAATCCTTCCACAACTCATTTTAACAAAACAAATAACGCAGAGTTAGGCTTTTTAAATAAATAATATGCTCCCGTGTAAGGCTGAGAGACCTTGGCATTTATTTATTCACTTCACCTGGTGTAAGAGGAGAAAATACAGAGGGCCTTGACTGAATAGAATCACTTAAATAAAACTGGATTATGATTATATTCTGTCCTTGATCTCCTACCCTAAGCTTATAACTAATTCACTGCAAAATACATTATATCATAAGCTTCTGCATGTCCTAGTGGATGCTTCTAAAATACTGAACTGCATCATACTGCATCCTGGTGCATTCGAGCTGTTAGAATTTACGGAGGGAGATAAAATTTTCAGGGATTGCTCTTTTTCTTCTTCAAAGTTCATATTGTTTATTTCCCTTCAGTTACCAGAACAATATCCCTTGTAGTTTAAAAGAAGAAAATATTTTCCAGCTCTTTTCCCTTTAAAGAATTTATATTGGTAGCACCACACAGATAGCCCTTCACCCAGAAGAGTGTTGCATATTGTATGACATCCGAAGTTGGGTGATAGTTTTAGTCTTGGTTTCTGCATTTTGACTTCTGCAGTTTCTCCAAAATTTCTTTAGGCCTTGGCAACCCTGAAAAGGAAGGGGCTGAGTGTGCAGGCTCAGTTAGCAATGGCCCTGGGACAGGATACAGTGAGGAGGAGCTGGAAACGTGGCTGGAGACATAGACCCACAGCTGTATTTGTATTTTCAGACACTGTAACTCTAAGAAAAAACCTCTGAAATTACCAGTCAGAACTGTGCATTAAAAAATCAAGAACATCCTTGTATAGTAAATGTGTTGCTAAGGATTACTCTTTAACATTGACTGCAGTATATAACTTCAGTGCTGAAAAATAAAGAGGTGAAAATCTCTCAGTTTCTTCTCAGGAATGTACCTTAATGGTGCTGCTGCCACCCACTACAAGGAAAGCCACTTGTGTGGTCACAGCAGCAGGAGCCTGTCATTATGTGCATTTATGTAGAATTCAATACTGGTCTTTGGGCACAAATGAAATGTAAAATCATTTCACTCCAACTTGCTAGGAATTGGTGACAAAGGTGAGGTTGTCACAAGAAAACCCGTGTAAAATGAAATAAACATACCAGCTGCTGGGTTAGATAAAAGACTGGTGTCCACCCACAAAGAAGCATGGGGACAATAGCAGGTCCCCACTGGTCCCCTCAGCCTGGCAGTCAGTGCAACTCCTGCAGCAGTGAAGACTTTTCCCAGAAGCCGTTGCTGTAGAATCACCTCAAAATTGTCATTCCCAGCTGGCCACTACTGTGAGTTTCCTGGGTACCATTTGATTCTTTTTAGGAACAAAGAGAATTTAACCTTCCTCTGAAACTTGTCCTCTAGTTCCAACATTGCTGCTGCCTCTCTGGCTTCTGACTTGTCTAGTGATGTGATCATGCAACACATCTCTCAACCCAATGGCCAAAAGAGTGCTCGTGCAGCTAATTTTTTTCCTAAGTCTTGGTCAAAACACAAATAATTGCTGTTCTTCCAGACTTTACAACAATATGCCCCCACCACACTGGCAAAAACTGAGTTACTTCTGCCTGTCAATGATCCATGACCTTATGATACCAAGCTCAGCATCCTTCAGCTTTTCCTTGGCTCACAGAGTCCATCCTTGCTCACAGCTGAAATGCTGCCTGCACAGTACACCCAGTGACAGCACCAGCACCATCAGAGCACAGGGTGAAAAGCCTTACATGTTTTAACAAAAGCAAGGATTCTGAGGCCTGCACAATAGGAATCCTGGTTGTCCAGAGAGCCAACCAGCTAGCCCAAGGCTGCAAGTCAGCACATGGCTCCCATCAGAGCTCACTGCCATGACGACTCACAGCAGCCTCACCTTCATGGCTTGGCAGGTGCCTCTGACTCCCAAGGGTTCAAGCAGAGTAAGGGCAAAAGGCAAAAAAGGCCGCAGACCTGGTTGATCGGAGGGTAACTGTTAATTAATGAACTGCTCACAACTCTCAGTGCAAGTAAGACTAGTACCAAAATCCTTCAATGGGAAGGGTTCTATAAATCAATATGCTTCTAACTGGAAGCTTCTCCTTTCTTAACCTGTGAAAAAAATCATAGACTTTCAATTGCAAAAAGCAATACACTTGTGTGAAAGATAACTGTGTTTTATTTTTCTAAGCTCGCACTTGTGGAACATAATAAATGACCTGATATAATGACAACTTTGAAAAGAAGAATCCCCCTCTCCCCAACATCTGGACAGCAATATATAAATATTTACAATGAAAAAAATAGGAAAAGAGAAGAGAATGAAGTCAACATCAGCCAAGTCAGTTTGTTTCTACGTATTTGATTTTGAACATTAAGTATTCAAGTTTAACCAACACTTTCCTTCAGTTCTGAGGCTTTAACCTCATTTTTAGATCTTATGTGCAACAGATACACTCCTGACTCTGCTTTTATAGTTTGTTCCTGTACAGTAACCATAGAATTTCCCCACTAAATTTTTATTCCAGGTTTTTAACTTTGAAAACAACAAAAAAATTAAATATAACTTTATGTCTCTTGATACAAAGTTTCTCACACAATCAAACACATCACAACACTGAAAATCAGCATAATGAAATGCTGTATAGCTTCTTAACAAGGACAATAGGTCTGGGTCCTGATCCATTGGCTTTAACAAAAGCTCTCTTCAAATAGAACAAGTACATATAGAAAAAATAACTTTCTTATTTTCTTTTTAAAAAAGGAAATGGTGCTTTCTATAAACAAAAGAACATGTGATTTCTTTGACACAGGCCCAAGTTACAGTGGAAAAAGCTCAGAAAGCTTCAAATAAAATTGGCGCTTGTTTAAAAGGATGATTTAACAAGTTGATTGGATGAGGTTCAATCAGCCCATACAGTCCGGTAATTCTAGAAACATCAGTGTAAAAAACCCTGCTTTTTTTGCTTTCTGCTATCCAGTGTCACACAATGACTGACTGAGAACACGTTGCCCGCAGCAATGGAGACACCGATCCCACCGTCTGGCTGCATTGTCACCCCCGGGGTGTCATGTCCAGCCAGAGGTGTCCCCTCAGCAGCCGTGTCACATGTGGGAGCTGCGCCTGCCCCGCGTGCCCAGCGACACTCGCAGCCGCGGCTCCCGCGCCTTGTAGTGCTCGTTGAAGTCCAGCCGAAAGCTCAGGAACCGAAGGCTCTCGTCAGAACTGGTCGTCAGCAGGACCAAGAACTGCTGGACAATTCCCTGACGGGGAAAGAAAAACCCAAGAGACAGCTAAGAAAACATCCCTGGTATGTTTTGCACAAGAGTATCAGGTGGTGCACAGACCTGGTAAACAGGCCAGAATCTGGGAAAAGGCAAGCACAAGGGTTCATATCCAACAGTTAACAAATCAGTTATGCTGGATTCATTCTTTCTGCAAAAACACAGAGCTTCAATTTATTTTTCAAATATCTGCCATGTATGCCAGAGTCTCCAACGCAAACAGCTTGGTCTTTTAAAGTGTGTTCCCCACTCCCTGTGCCCTGCCAGCACACTCCATTTGCCTGAAGGCTCCCAGGCTGCAGAGCAGCTGCCTCTGTGTGCCACTGCCTCGGGACAGCATTCAGGATCTAACCTGTGCCAACAGGAGACCTCACCTTAAGTCTGTTGCAGGTACAACGCCATCCAGGCCAGCATTAGAGCACTGCTTGCTTCAAATATACCCATTTGGCCTGGGTTGTAGAGCAATACTGGGCAGCCCAGAACAGCAAAGCCTGTGCCCAGGAAAGCAGTCAGTGCTGCAGACCCAACTAGACTGTGCATTTGGAGCGATTTGAGGGGGGATTTGCACTTGGCATGTGGGAGGCACACTTCTGCATCCCATCCTCCCATTTGGCTCTAGCTATGTCACTGCAGGAGCCCCTCAGGACACAGGAAAGGAGAGGACTTTGGGAAGATGGGAAGACTCACTTGAAAAGCTCATTCCTAATCTCCAGTAAATATTAGCAAGAATACGCCCTTAACTAGAGCACTCCACTACTTTCAAAGATGACCAAAGCTGGCCAGGGAAATCCTGTGTGGAAAATCCATAGTAGGGCTCAGCATGAATACAGTCCAAGCAGGCAAAACCTACATTGCCAACTTGTAGCAATCTTGTAGAGAACATAAACCACAATTTATTTACAACCTACACTTTAAGACTTAGGCTCATTTTTCTGGGGAATGGTAGTCTATCAGATATAACAAATAAAGACAAAGCCAGAATAATTTACTTACGTAAGATAGCCTGCACATGTTCCCCTAAACATCTTATCCACTGCCCACCCCAGTGAGCTTAAAATTAAGTGTTAGGCCCTTAATAAGAAACTTTTTGCAGTACTTTAATAGACTGAAATGACTTGCCAAGACTGTGAGGAAAAAATGAAATGCGAAAGGAATTCTATCTTTTTCCCCCTCAGACTACACCAAAAGATAGCTATTACTGTCACTACTGGAGGAAGAAAACAACTTACATGAAATGACTCTTCTCCTTTGTCAGGGGAACATAAACGATCACAAAACCTTTGATTACTAAGGAACAGTGAGTACAGGCTTGTAAGGAGAGAAGGAAAAAACAAAGACCTAGCTCCAACTGCACACACATGAATACAGAAGTTACACCTACTCAACATGTGAAATTCATTTCTACACAAAGCTCAGCATATTTTAGAAAAATATAATTTAAGAGGCACCTGGTAAAAGTGAGTGAGTATTCGCAGCTGTGAGCACATTTTAGGTATTGAGTCTTGAAATTCTTTCATCCTCTTGTTCTCTTCTTCCTCTTCTGATGCAGTTACACCCCACTTGCCCTACATAGAAACCAAACAAGTTAAGAGGTGAAGCATCACAGGATTCAAGTTGCTAACTGGGCCACCTTCTGCCCAGCTACATCAGCTTTATAAAAACCAAACATTGCCATAGAAAGACAAATGCAGAGCCTCCAATATGGAAACTATCAGAACCCCCCTTTGGTGGTTGAACAGCACATGAAAGAAACGAGGTTTATTAGCAAGGCAAGTCTCACACCAACACTGCATGTCAGTCTCGCAGCAGGAAGGCAGACATGGAGCTATGGCATTTTTTGCAAAAGGGTTTCATTTACTTCATCTAAAAGAACCCTAAATTTCTCATCCTCCAAAATCCACTAGAGAAATCAACTCAGATTTTGGGCAAGATAGAAATCAGAAACACCACTCAGCAGTTTTGTTTGAAGTTTGCTGATGGCTTTTCCATCTGTCCCAAGCACCTTTTTCATTTTTACTGTACGTCTACATGGTATCTAAAATCCTCCATATATCAAAACCCTCAATTAATTTTTACATTCTAGAAATATCCTCATTGTACCTCAAGCTCACGCTGTTTTTTCCTCTCTTCAAATTGCAACCTCAGCTGCAGCTCCTCCAGAGCAGCTCTGTACATTGCATCTTGGGCATTCTGGAGCTCAATGATCTGGTCAAAAACTGCTCGAAGCTGGTTGAGAAGTACCTGTGAGACAGGCAACAAAATAATTCAACAGCTGTACAGCACAAGAGTTTTAAGTTACCATCCTTCTCCAGAAAAGGAGTAAAAGAAAGAAGAAAGTAAAAAGAAAAGAAAAGGAAAAAAATCTTTCTAACACAGCTGGAGAGACTGCTCTGCAAAGCCCCAAGTCAGATGCTCCATGATCACACAGCTTCTTAGCTGTGGCCCACACTACAGCAAGTTTTATTCAACATGTGTCACTATGTCTGGGCAGTAGGTACAGAACCTATCATTATTACATCTCGTATCAGAGGAATAAAAATGACTTTTCCCTTTGCTCCTACGATGTTAAAGAAGGTCATTCCTGACATATGCCAAGATCATAAAGTTACAGTTTCATGCAAAGGAGAAGACTTACCCTGGAATCACTATCCAGCAAGCACCGAGCTATGATTGTGTCCAGAAAAACTTCATGAGCTGCAATGATGTGATCCAAGTCCTGCGCTTGTTGGACCTTGTTCCAGAGCTCATCCCATGAACATTCAAGCACCTGGAGCAATGATACAGGATTGGGCTGTTTTGATTTCCTAGATGACAAGCTCTTTGAAATTTAAGAAACACAACACATGCAGAATATTACAAGTGCTTCATTTTCTAAGTAACTAATTGGGTGAGTAGAGTATACCTCAAATGTAATGTAATACTGCATTTGATGAATGAAATGGACCATTTCTGATGCCAGAACGTGACATTGATGCAGCACCCCAGAAAGCTCTGTAAAAAATCCAAAGAGATGGCATGTTAAAGACTGCAAGGACAAGCATAGACAATAAATCAGCTCGGTACATTTTTTTCACCAAATTGAATACTTCATAACACAGCCACTAATCTTAGATGGTAGCAGCAGTGACCTTCTGAGGCCAGGTGTCCTCTCCCACACACCAGAAATTCTTTATTATAAACCAAGAAATTTCTAAGTATTACTATGCCATAAAGAAGAGTAACTCTCAATAGTTATTTTTTACTGAAAGAAATGTAGATAGATTTAAAAAAATTCCAAGAGTGAGCCAGTACAGATGCTCACAAATACGGCTATATTCTCTAGCTGAAAAATAGGATCAAAAAGTCCCAGTCCATGAAACACACACCAGAGCCACTACATTTCAGAGCTTTCCTATTTCTTCTCAAACATCTTTCTCTTCTTAGACTTTTCTGTTCTTAGCTAAACAAAAGCAGAGGGAATAAGTGAAGGTAAAACTAGTAAATTCAGAACTGTGAATGCATGAGGCTTAATAGTTAACAGATAGCATAAGAAAGAGGGAGACATGAGGTACAAATAAAAAGACATCAAGGAAGATTAATACACAGGGATGAAGAAGCTACAGTCTCACAACTTGGCCAGCATAAAGATACTTATGTTATTGCAAATTTCCAAGACAGGGACCAAAAATTAAGTAAAACAACAGATAAGAAACTTCCATTTACAATGATGTTATTTTATCATCATCATAATCCCCATCATCTACCATTAAACAGCCAGTCAAGAGGAGCATCTGTAC
>VYZR01068998.1:5270-17982 GCA_013400675.1 Oxylabes madagascariensis
TTTTTTTTATCACATGGTTTTGTGCTCTGGAACACAATTAATTAATAATAGAATGGACTTTTTAATTTACATGATAAGGTAAAGGCTGAGGCTTACTGTATTGCTAAGGGCATAATTATTGAGCATAGTTTAACAAAATAATATTTAATTATGGAGGCTGCTAAGACAGTGTTAACACAAATACACTCCCCTGGAGAGAAACCAGANTTTAACTTAATTTTTTAAGTTTATTTTTTTCAAAAACATCCTTTTTTAGCAACATGGATAGCAGTACTGAATTTTGTGCCAGGTCATACATTTTGAAGAAGATTGCACAGGGTTGATTGACCCTTTAACTGAATAGTTCATTTCTTTATAATGAAACTCAGCAAAAGAGGAAGGAAGAAGAAGAAATAAATAGGTCGGAAAGATGTAGGTAGTGGTGCCTGCGTGGCTTCTGAACCTTTGAATACTCCTTCCACCTTATTCTGTTGTTGTATTCTGGAGTTACACCTTTTAAAGTATACATTCTATTTCTTTACCACTGTAAATCCTAAGTGCTCAGCTGCAAGTCTATTTAAAACAAATCTTATCTTTACAGTGGAGACTGACTGTTTCCCTTTAGTGATAATATTTGCATTTTATCCCTGCTGCAGTCCATGAGAGACAACCTCATAACAGCAGAGCAAATCAATACTTTTTAAAGTCTGTCTGGGTTTATCATTCAATATCTGTGGTAGGTTTTTTGCTATTTATATGTACTTTTAATAGATAAAAGTATCAATGATTAAAAGGGTTGTTACATGTGGTACAGAAAAGCCTTGAAATCTTCTTAAATACATGCAGAGTATTTTTATTCAACATATTTGCAGAATGATTTTTCATCTCACTATTAAAAAAATAGGTATGCACGTGTTTCTGGACATGAAGAGTTTATATTCTAAAGTATCATGATAGCAAAGAAGATTTTGGCTATCCTTGTTTGTGATAAGGGAGGGTGGTTGTGGTTTTCCCAGATGTCACTGCAATAGTGCTGGGAAATAGTTGGAGCTAGGAACTGTGTCCATATACCTTCAGCTGAATGTCCCTGCCTTGGATGCAAAGCCCATCTTCCTCTCTAATGGAAAGATTTTGTTGCTGTTGTTGGTTTTGTTGTTGTTTATTTTTATTTCAAAATTATTTATAGTATGATTTTAGATGGGCACATTTTGAAAGGAGTTTTATGGTTCCCTCTTGCTCTTTGAAAAATACCTGGTGAGCATCTTCCTGGTTTTAGGAGGAGTCCTGAACTTGAGGAGCTCTGGCGCTTCCAGAGCAGTTTCAGATCTTGTCTTGAACTGAAGGAATCTTTGTTACTGAAGGAAATAAATGTGATTTTTGTCATAACAGAATGACAGTATAAAAGGAACACATTCTCCAAGCAGTTTTGCATAAAGTGCTGAAGAACTGAGGTCTTGGCCTGACAAACGCTTTTGAGGTTCTAGAGACATATGCTTGCTTTTATTCCTCACTATATCTGGTTTTCTGCAAGCTACATTTGACACATTTAAACAATTTTGTTCAGAAATTATTTCACCTGTCCTCCTTTGTATTTGAACAGAAATCAAAGCACCCAGACACCAGACAATGAAAGATATTTACCAGTGGCAGGATTTTATTTCTTCAGAGAAAATCTGGGCAAATTAGGTAATTTCTGTAATGGCTTCTGGGGCTGCCTTTGGAGTGTGTCACATGGTTGATGTAATGATGAGATGATTGGATTATCTTGTCCACCTGAACATGCTTTGGCTTTGGTTCTCCATCAATTCTGTGGGAAATCAAGCTGCTTGCCAGTCCCACTCAGTGAGGGACTGCCACAGATGCCTGTTCGTTATCAAAAGGAAATGGTATTTTCTCATAGCCATATGTTCTTTGGGATTCCTCTCTGCAGCTCTCCAGAAACCTGCTTGTCACCCACAGAGATGGTTTATGCACAGACCTTGAACACTGGGGCTTGTACAGGGACTGAGAAACTAATAAAAGTGTGACAAAGGAAGTACTTACCCTAAAAGGAGAAGGACTTGCATATTGATAACCCTGAAATGAAATAATCAAGAATTCATGATGGTGCATTATGTATTAAGTGCACGTCTTCATGACTAAACCACAAGTGAAATTTCATGGAGCTTAGACTAGTACGCTACCAACAGAAGCAGAATTTTTTTCTCCATCTGTTTTGCTGGTAGCAGAAACTTACTCTGGCATCTGCACAGCACTTGAAATTATTTTAATGTTATTATTAATATTTTGTTCTCAAAATGCTCAGATTAATAAAAAGCAATGCAATGACAGTAAACAATGCAAAAATGAAAGATAATTTGTGGTCTCAATGTAAAGGTAGTGTAGTGTAAAGGACAGGATCTGCTTTATCAGGTATGAATCTCCCTTACATCCTTGTGTGTGGAAGCAAGTATTGGAATTTACCCATAGGCAGAGTAGGTGACGTGGAGTTGAACGTTTTGTGGAACTTTTTAATTTCAAGGAAGTTCCAATGACGTTTTTACACTAACCTTGAGTGCTATGCATGCAAAATTTTGAGGTCATGGAAACCTATGGTAAAATGAAAGTATCCAGCCAGAAATGGCAAGAATTTGATGCTTTACAACTGAACATTTTGGCACATCCTATTCCCCGCCTCACTCCTGAACAAAAAAATGCATAATTTGGTCATGTTTTTTTGAAGGCTTGAAGTGAGTGCATGCTTTGGGCCTCATGAGACATCTCACTGATATCTCAGTGAAATACACTTAAGTGTAACTCATTTCATTTTGTCCATGATTCTGGCTGGCCTCAGTCTGCAAGCCAACAAAACACCTGGGCACACAATAAAGAATCCTTTAAAATAATTTGGCATTAATTACAACATACTGAGTGACCCAATAACATTTAGAAAAACGATTCATGGTTGCCAGTGATGCATTTTTTGAATTCTTCCCTGAGAAAATGGGAGATTTTAGCTCACTCTGCAATTCATCCATTAAAAGTTGCCCCTTCTGGTGTTAAACAGTACATGGGCAGCTTAGAGCAGGCTGAAGAGTGTTTGACCTAAGGGAATTGTAAAGGGAATTTGGGGAGGCAGGAGGCAATTACCTGAACTGGAATTTGGCCAGGAAATTGGAGGTAATATTGCAGTGCTTAATAGACCTTGTGAGTAATGAAGAAATGTCTTTTACTGCCAGGTAGAAATGAATGCTGTTGATCTTGTAATGACTTGGCAGGATTCACTTTTCCTGGTAACAGTTAAATGACTGATATTGTCAGGAACTAGGAAATACTCACTGGTTAAAGCATTTCTTTTGTCTAGTAGGCTTCTCTCTGGCAAATTCATTTTCCTCTGCAAAAGATATGGTTAGAGGATTAAGAAGCCCGTAAAGAGCATTCTTCTTGACTTTATAGGTGAGCAGCCTTGTTCTTTTTTGCCAAAAATGTTGGGCATTGCAAGATGTTTCTGATAACTGCCAAAAAGGGGGTTTGCAGGATATCATTTTCCTTTTCAGCATATTCCAAATGGTCATACTTTGTGTTCATGATAGGATCTTTAAATTTGATGATAGAGTGAATTTATGAAAATTATTCCACAACTTCTATAAATATCCCATCATTATTACTATATTGTATTTTTTATTTTCAGTGTGAAATCATGATTTTCAAATATTTAAACAAGATTCTGAATCCTGCATTTAACATGAGTGTTTAACTTACAGGTTAATGTGATTTCTTTTTGGTTCATCTGTCTCCTTTAGCTGAAAAATCTTTCCGAAAAAATTGCAAAACTCTTGCCTAAAGTATAAAGTAGAGCTATACTGATTCTTTTTTAAAGTAGAGATGAAACAGAACTATTTCAAAGACTTACATTTCTCAGAGAAACATTGGGACCCAAGTGATTTCAAGGAATTCTTTAGGAGATTGTGAGAAATCTAAATTAGCATTGTCTGCATGTTGTACCTACCCAGAAACTGTCAGAATAACTAGCAAAGTTTGGCTGAGGAGGCAGTATGGTTTTATTGATAGCCTAAAGATCACAAATCTTGGTTTTTATTCCACTTTAACTTCCCTCTCTGTATCTGGTTTCTTTCAGTTTTTTCTGCTGCTTTTGTTTAATTAGGCTGCCAGACCTTTGGTCAGGGATTGTTTTACTGTTTTTATACACTGTAATTATAATAAGAGTATGTGAGATTGTCAGCACTGTGTAGAATAAATTTCAAGTACTTTAAACCAATTTGAAATTACCAATTTCACCAAGATTCTCATTCAGCAAGGCACTTGACTGTGGTGTTCTCTTTTAGCATATGAATGCCACTCTTGATTATTTTAAGAGTTGAATTCAAACACCTGCTGAAGTGCTTTGTAGTGAAATATATTCTAGAGTAAAGCTGCTCGGAAACGCACTTATAAGCAGAGTTTAATTCATTCTAGCTCTATCTTACTTCTGAGACAGACTGACATGCTTATAGGGAGGAGCTTAAAGCTCTGGTTCATGTGAAAAGGGGCGATTTCCTCGACCCATAGTGCTTGATTTGTCTGTCAGCACCCCACGAAAACTGGGACCCTTGTGCCTGACCATTCTGTCAGTGTCCCATTGTAGGGATCCTTCACTGAACCGTCCTGCTGAATCAGAGGTGGTTCAACTGACTTGTTCAGGGATACACACCAGCAGCATAAGGGAGACCCCAAAATGTGTCTTCCTACTTTCTGACCCCTCAGCAGGTCACCCATTTTATTCGGTTGTGTTCCCTGCTGCTGGTGACTGCCAGCGCCTGGGAAGCACTCACACTGATAGTTCATGGAATAACATTCCTTATTAGCAGAAAATTGTGACAGGTTAAGGTTCTGGAACTGCCAGTGAAAGTGTCTGACTGCAAAAACATATTCAAAGCAATTTGGAGAAGCTCTAATTCCCAGTAAAAGTATACAGTGTGTAGAGTATCTTTCTTACCCACAGGGGAAGAAGATGGGTTCAACCTGTTGACTGATCCCAGTAGTTACAATGGAGTCTTCCGTAACTTCTATTCTTAGCTTACTTTTATGCTATTTCTTTATGTTTAGGTGGAGCTTGAGGGGTTCTTAGTCATACATGCCTTTGGTACTGATTGGTGTAAAATTCTCTCACTTTGCTCACAGCCATAGTCAATGAAGCACAGAGCGTGTGCCCCGTGAAGGGTTGTCACACTCTGGGGTAGGAAGGGCATGTTGTGTTAATACAATTGTGTTATAATGAATTGAGTTCATCCGAGGAAGATGATTTCACCACAGTTCCTGGCTCAGCCAGAAGTCACCTCCTATCTCCCGTGGCTGACAGGCCCTGTGTAGTTTATCAGCTGCAAAAACACCATCGAGATCCCCTGCCTGCCAGGACTTCAACGGAACTTGGCCATGGTGTTTCCACTCCGCTCCACCCTCCGTTCATCCCCCTCAGCCGGGACTGTGGCTGCAGGTTGTGTCTGTGGGGAACCATTCTGGAGCAGACTTTGAGCATACCAGCAGCATGCCATCCAAGGAGCAGCAGCTGCATTTTATCCTGTATTTCCTGTACTGTTGCAGCTTCTGGTAGAATGTGAATGTAACTTCTCAGTGTCCTCTAATTTTACCCCCAGCCATTTTCCCACAGACTTCAGAAATCTGTATAAAAATGAATTGGGATCATTTTCCTTGAAAGTTGGAGAAGTTTTTCTCTTCTGTAAATGCATGAGAGATGCATATAGTTAGTCTATGAGAGATGTATTTTGTTGCTGTAAATTTCACTAGCCCAGAGAAAGACCTTTAAGAGATATGATTAGGCAGTCTTGCTATGTTTTAAGTCTACTAGACTGTCAGCTGTTTGCACCCAATGTTGGAATGCTGAGGCTTTTAAATATTTAAATGCAGATACAAGAGCTGGTTAGTAAGAAAAAAAAGAAAAAACATGTGAAACCTTTGACCACTTTCCCTAACCATTTAGCCAGTTATGGGCTAAGATCTTTTCAATTTAAAGGCTTTTCTCCCCCCCTTCATTTTATCAATTTTATTTTTAAGTTGCTTAGAGCACAAGTCTTATGAGAAGCAGCTGAGGGTACTGGGGCTCTTCAACCTAGAAAAAAGAGGCTCAGAAGGGACTTTATCGCTCTCTACAGTGATCTGAAAGGCTCTGGGGGACCTCATCACTCTGCAACTACCTGAAAGGAGTTTGTAGTAAGGGAGTGTCGGTCTCTTCTCCCAAGTAACAAACAAATGGCATCAGGTTATGCTGAGGGAAGTTTTGATTGGATATCAGGAAATATTTCTTCACTGAAAGTGTTGTCAAGCATTGTAACAGGCTGCCCAGGGAAGTAGTTGGGTCACTATCTGTCTTGGTTAGAAAAGACAGGGATCTGCTNCATTTCCAACCTAAGTGATTCTTGATTTACCTGAAATGAAGCTCCATTCTACACAATTTTCTTTAGATGCAGAATGCTATCAGGAAGATGTGTTAAATTTTATTGCAGCATTTTATAAATGGAGGCTGCTTATTCAAGAAAATACATTTCAGCGGGCTAAGTGAAAATAAATAGAAAAATATGCATTATTTACAGACCATAATGTGAGTAAGAAGGCTGCATACGCAAATAGCAGATGAAAATGCAGCAGATGTTGCAAGGAAAATTACTGTTCAGGAAAAAAGCTTGTCTTCAGGCCCACATGATGTATATATACACACACTTCATTAAAAATCAAAGGTAAATCTGTTTTTCACAAGAATTTTCAACCCCACATTTTACTTGGAGGACTGGAAACCCCAGCATTCACTTCCTTCAGCGGTAGGACTGTGTCTTGATTTCCATCTTCTTTCTTTATATAAATAGGAGGAAGAGATTAACCTGTGTAATTAGGAGATTGCTTTTGCTTGATTTTCCTAACTGATATTTCCACCAGACCTAGAAAATAATCAGCAGCTTGCAAGATCTACATAATGCTGGTGGGTAGGAGTCAGCCAGGCAAACTCTTCCTCACACCCATGTATTGTACATCTGGGGCAGACTGCCCACCGAAACTGTTCTATCCCTCCCCTCATCATCTGAGAAGGGGAGAGAAAATATAATGAAGCTCATGGGTTATGATAGGGCAGGGAAAGATCCCTCACCAGCTGGTGACATCAGCAAAACAGATTTGACTTGGGGAAATTAGCTGAGTTTATTACCAATCTCAATTAGAGCAGGATGATAAGAATTGAAAAAAAAATCCTAAGAACACCCTTCCCCCCATCCCTCCCTCCCTCCTGGGCTCTACCTCCTCCCCCTCTATGGTACAGAAAGATAGAGAATGGGAGTTAAAGTCAGTTTATAACAATTTTTTTCTGCTGCTGCTTTCTCTTCAAGGAGAGGGCTCATTTCCCTGCTCCAGTGTGTGTCCCTACCACAGGAGACAGTCCTCCATAAATTTCTCCAGTGTGAGTACTTCCCACAAGCTGCAGTACTTCATGAAAAGGACCCAAGCATGGGTCCTTTTTCCTTGGTTTAATTCTGTTAACAGATATGTTTTTCTTCTTCACGAGTAGTTAAGCAGCTCAAAAAATTTCCCTCCCAAAATATCTACTCTGTCAGAGATAACCTGTCTTGGATGTAGAGTGTGTTATGTCATTGTCAGTGGTCCCAAGTTAATTAGGCAGGACTTATCCTCTCTAATGGCATAAGAAGCTACCAACATTCTTTGAAAGTCAAAGACCAGGAGTCAGGGGGAAAAGGACGGAGCTGGTCTGTAAAAGAAATCAAGATGGGAGCAAGGGTGAGAACTCTGCATGCCAGGAATGGCTTCTAACAGGACGTCTCCTGGCAGTCTAATCCCAGGTTGCACAATGTCATAGCAGAGCAACCTAGTTCAAGTATTTGAGTTTTCTTAAGCTTTTCTGACCTTACAAGAACTTTCTCCATCAGCAGAAAGTGGCCAAGAACCTTGCAGACGCAAATCACAAGACAAGGGGAGTGAAGCTCAGGATTCCTGCATGGTTCAAGATGACAGATTTTGTATTATTATCTGGTTTAGGCTTTCTGTGAGAAGTTGCAGAACACCAAATTAAGAANGATTAACCTGTGTAATTAGGAGATTGCTTTTGCTTGATTTTCCTAACTGATATTTCCACCAGACCTAGAAAATAATCAGCAGCTTGCAAGATCTACATAATGCTGGTGGGTAGGAGTCAGCCAGGCAAACTCTTCCTCACACCCATGTATTGTACATCTGGGGCAGACTGCCCACCGAAACTGTTCTATCCCTCCCCTCATCATCTGAGAAGGGGAGAGAAAATATAATGAAGGGCTCATGGGTTATGATAGGGCAGGGAAAGATCCCTCACCAGCTGGTGACATCAGCAAAACAGATTTGACTTGGGGAAATTAGCTGAGTTTATTACCAATCTCAATTAGAGCAGGATGATAAGAATTGAAAAAAAAATCCTAAGAACACCCTTCCCCCCATCCCTCCCTCCCTCCTGGGCTCTACCTCCTCCCCCTCTATGGTACAGAAAGATAGAGAATGGGAGTTAAAGTCAGTTTATAACAATTTTTTTCTGCTGCTGCTTTCTCTTCAAGGAGAGGGCTCATTTCCCTGCTCCAGTGTGTGTCCCTACCACAGGAGACAGTCCTCCATAAATTTCTCCAGTGTGAGTACTTCCCACAAGCTGCAGTACTTCATGAAAAGGACCCAAGCATGGGTCCTTTTTCCTTGGTTTAATTCTGTTAACAGATATGTTTTTCTTCTTCACGAGTAGTTAAGCAGCTCAAAAAATTTCCCTCCCAAAATATCTACTCTGTCAGAGATAACCTGTCTTGGATGTAGAGTGTGTTATGTCATTGTCAGTGGTCCCAAGTTAATTAGGCAGGACTTATCCTCTCTAATGGCATAAGAAGCTACCAACATTCTTTGAAAGTCAAAGACCAGGAGTCAGGGGGAAAAGGACGGAGCTGGTCTGTAAAAGAAATCAAGATGGGAGCAAGGGTGAGAACTCTGCATGCCAGGAATGGCTTCTAACAGGACGTCTCCTGGCAGTCTAATCCCAGGTTGCACAATGTCATAGCAGAGCAACCTAGTTCAAGTATTTGAGTTTTCTTAAGCTTTTCTGACCTTACAAGAACTTTCTCCATCAGCAGAAAGTGGCCAAGAACCTTGCAGACGCAAATCACAAGACAAGGGGAGTGAAGCTCAGGATTCCTGCATGGTTCAAGATGACAGATTTTGTATTATTATCTGGTTTAGGCTTTCTGTGAGAAGTTGCAGAACACCAAATTAAGAACATGGGATAAAACATATTTAAAAATACATAATGAAGTTTTAGGCTGATTTTTATTCTACCAAGTACAATTTTATCCACGGTGCAGCAAAAGGACAGATTTATATCTGTGCCCCATGGTCTTAAAGCTTATACAAGGTTTCTCCTGAGGAAATATGAGCTCTTGATTGTTGCATGTTTTTCTCAGTAAATGATGATTTGTGAATGGACCTGTATTTTTCAATAGGAAAGTTCAAAAGAGGCACCTCATGGAATCATAGAGTGGATCATTTAATTCCAACCCTGAACTCTGCCTCAAACTCTTCAGCTTTAAAAATGCAGAACATTTCAAATGGAAATGTTTTTCTTTTAATCAGCATTGCAAAATAAAGCAAGCTTTCCACAAGGTGTCATATATTGACTTGCCTCCTTTTTTGACATTGGATTTAGTGTTGAAGTGTCCTGTTGAAGTGTCCTGTTGAAGAATCCCCTGGGATTGAAATTCTGTTTTCTACATAACTCTAAGTGGATCTGTTTCACTTGCTGTACTGGTTTGATTTCTTAATTTTTAATGCAATTACTCTTGATTTAAATCGCTAAATGAGAAGGTGTTTTTTAAACCGACAAACATGAGCCACCTGGGTTTTCTTAATTGCCAAAATTAGTTGTTCACATATGCCTGCTTTTCATGTGATGGAATTATTTTATTTAAAGCCCAAGTTTCCATTCAAGAGGAGAAGGAGGAGGAGTTCTTATTTGCTATGCTGGTACCAGCTGAAGTGATTTATCAGTGCACTACTGTGCTGTGTTGTGTGGGTTTTCTAACTCTGCTCAGAAGCCAGGGCTTTCCCTGGCATCTTTAAAATCAGAATATTTGTGCTTTTACTTCCCATTTCCAGACCAGTGTCAACCCCAGCACAGCACTCTCAGAGTATTTGTGTTATAGATAATTCTTACTCAGCTCCGTCTTGCTTGAACTGGTACTTTATGTTTTAGATTTGGGACAGGTCCATGCCACAATAAAGACACAAGTGACTGGAAGAAACCTCTTGAAAGTTATCTGTTGCAAGTTTCAGTATGTTCATATTAATCCAACATAATTTCAGTATGTTCATATTAATCTAACTTCTTTTGCAAGTTTCAGTATGTTCATATTAATCCAGCATGTCTGGGAGGCAGGAGTTTCAAATGAGACATTTCCAGAGAACAAATGTTGTAATTTTTGCATCTTTTAAGGGGCATTGTGCATACATTTGGAATGGCTCTGTTTGGAAGATGAGAAGTAAATGTTGAGTCCTGTGAGGACATTCTGAGTGTTCATTACTATTTTATTCTTACTAAAAGATGGCCTAATTAAACAATGTTTGAGGGTTATTTCACTGACTTCCATTGTCTTTATTTTTTTCATTACACCCTGAATGAATATAAAATTAGATAGAGGTTCTTTATCCCATCTGCCTTATTTTCCTGAGAAACACAAGGTAAAAAGGGCTCCCTTCTTTCTAGTTCTTGTCTTTCTGGTCCTTTTTCACTATCATTAAGAACTTTTGATGACACATAAATAGTGCAGCCAAATATTTGTAAATTCATAGGTGAAAAAGGACACATTTTACACAGAAATTTCACACTGCTCACTTTCTATATGGCGAAATTTAATAAGCAGACTATTTGTACATTTATATTGATGCTGTTGAATTACTGAATATTTCAAAAGGATGAGCCCAGCTTCTGTTGAGGATAGTAGTAGTAGTAGTAGTAATAGTAATAGTATATTTATAGTGATATATATATATAGTGATATAATTATATAGACAGAGATATACTTTCTCTTTTCCTTTTGAATATAACTTGTCTGTTGAGACTTTCTAATATTCCCATTGAATAGCATCAATGAATAGCTATTTCTGGACAAATTAAATGTTAGTAAGTCCTTGTTATAGGTGTCAAGACAAGTAGCACTAATTGAATAATACTGATGGTTCACTGATAAGAATCAATGACCCCGTCTGTAAAGCCTAAAAAATTCACAGTCAGGTACTTGCTTAGGATAAATTACCATGGAATCCATGCTACAAACCCAGCCTTGCAGGTTTTTAAGGTTCTGCTTTAGTTGCTTAAAGGATACCTTGGTGCAGTTTCTCTCTCATTTATGTTAGAGTTTGCTCTCTTTTCATTAAGCTAGGGAGAAAGACTTGGATAAGATGTATGTAGAGTGTGCTTTGTAATGTTTAAGTCTATTCCTCATACTGCAGAGGAAAATGCAGCATTCAGAGATAAATGCACACTATGGAATGAGTCAGCTCTCAGTAGTATTCTCGGTGAAGAGAGAATGTGCCTTTCAAGTTTGTATCTTGATAAAAATATGCCATGAATCTGAGGGGAGAAGCACTCAGAATAGTTTTATTGGTTTGTATATATATGAAAAATAGCGCATTTTTGGAAAACCACTTAGCATGCCTTGTAAAATGTAATTTTGTTGGCTATGCTGATAGTTTGATACCATTCTGTTGTGTTTGGCTGTTTTTTTTTTTTATCCAAGTTTCTTGTTTGTAAAAATACAAATATTTTTAGTATATGAGTTACAAGTTTACACACATTTTTGTACCACTGCTGGGATTTTTCTAACACCTTCTTAAGAGCATTTTATGTTGTGTGATAGATGTAACTGGAGTTGCTGCAAAGTAACTATGGAAAGATCAGTAAAATTTGTTCTCTGAATAATTCCACAGTTTATCTCAGTTTCTGCTGAAAGAAATGTGATGTATTTGAAATTTGAAGGGGAAATCAATGCATATTTTACATATTATCCCTGAAAACATTTGTGAATCCTTCAACAGAAAAATATAGCTTCACCATTTGTGCTTCATTTCAATGAAAGATCTCTGCAGAACAAAATTCCCCCTTTTAAATCTGTTTTCATCAGTGTGAGTGGGGAATAAAGGAGGGTAGAGATGAGCAATTTCTCCCCTCCTTGTCTCTTGGAGTTTTACTACTGTAAAATGCTATCCGGGGAGAGGTCAAGATAAAGAGCTGAGCTCAGAGCTAAGTGGTCAGGGGCTGGAGCCTGTGGGAACTGAGCACACCAGGAACAGTCAAGTGTCTCTCCACAAGTACCTGTTGTCTCCATGGAGGCTGGAACTGGAGACTTCATCTGGAATCCACCAGATCAACTGTATTTAAATTTACAACATGAATCTACTGACCTTAATCCTTGAGTGCTGTTATTGGAGGAGAGTCTTTACTATGTTTTCTGTACTGAACAGAGGAGATATTGCCTAACAAAAGAAAGAAATGGAAGTTTGTGATTTATGAAGTTCCCTCCCTCCAGTATCTCCCTTGACCATGACAATAGTCTCATGTATCTTGTTACTTGGTTTACAGAACCTGGCAGCAGAACATCAACATTTCAGGCTTTCCTTCCCTGCAGACAGTGAACAAAAAGGTCTTTTATTCTGGGCTCCTGTCCATGCTGCTGCT
>VYZR01069003.1:6161-19184 GCA_013400675.1 Oxylabes madagascariensis
CTAATTGAAAAGTTTCAAGTGCTATGCACGCATAGTCACTCCTACAGCTCTACTCTTCTGGCTATTAAACATTTCTACACACTCTGCAATTAAGCTACTAAACTTTTCAGCAGATGTTTTTTCTTAGCCGCAAAGTGTTTCTAACTTTTCTGTTGGCGCAGAGCGATGCCATCACAGAGATCTAATGGTGGAACATTTAGGGAGGGTATTTATTAGGGCTGGATCCAGTCAAACTGACTGGAGAACCTCAGATTGAGCAGATTTCCCATTTTCTTACTACTTTGTGATTTCATCTTCATGGTGTGCCTGGTGTTGGTGCAGTACTTCTGCGACAAGACAGTGCTGAGGCTGTGATTATTCAGGGTGGCTGTGCCCTGATGCAGCAGCATCCCTAAATTTCAATGCCTGGGCCAAAGTTTGCCTTTAGCTGAACAGGTGTAATTCCTGTTGAACCACGTGGGAATTCCACAGTTTTAAATAAAAACAGCTCTTGGCCCATTATCCACTTATATGCAATGTGCCCAGGGGCCAAGATACACAGCATTGACAAGTGATTGGGGGTTCCTCAAGAGCTTGAAGTTTTACTACACAGGGCTCAAACAAAGCCATGTTTCAGACAGCAGGGAGCACATGCCAGTTTCATTTGTCTGAATTTCGTCACTCAGAATAAAAGCCTTTAAAATCACCAGTCACTTTCCAAACTCCCCCCCCCAATTATAAATCCTGGCAGTGTAAAAGCCTAAATAAATACATACGTCAGCTGCCAGGATCCTGGATGTCAGTTTTCAAGGCAGGTATTGCCCCAGACTAGCCTGTAAATAATTTTTACTTTTATTCATGACTTTAAAACCACATCACTAGTGGGCTGGACTTGTGGTTCTTCATTTGCATAGTATATGTTTTGACCTAAACTGAGTTAAATGCAGAGGGAGAAGAAATGAAGGTCAAATTTCATTAGCAAAATAAAGCAGTTCATGTGAAGTTGATGTCTAGTGATGGAAAAATATGCAACTGGACTGTGCCTTTCACTGGTTATTTAACCAAAACAAGGTCTCTGTAATGACAAACATTCCCATCTTCAACTGCATCACAGACACTAACAGAAAAACTTGGCATCTCTCATTGTATGGGAATATGAAGCAGAACTGGTGAGGACTTTTTCCTGCCATCCCCTTGCCAACTGTACATTCCATCTGACTGAGGATTACTGATAATTTTTGGCACCTTTGTGGCTACAGAGGACTCTTCTGTACAGTATTTATTTATCCAGGACTTCAGGAATTTATTTTTAACAGAACTTTGAAAATGCTGTAAACACAAAATATGCTAATTGTATTAACAAAAGGATTTCTACACCAGAAGTTTACTTTTTTTCCCCCCAAGAACACTTTGGGGCCAAGCTCCTCAGTCGGTGTAAGCTGGTAGAGCTGCTCTGACGTTGGTGGACACCTTCCAAATTTAAAATGGTTGAGGATCTTTCCTAGCAAAGCAAAATGCTTATAAAAATCTGAATAAAAGGGAGTATTTAGACATATATTCTTTCCTTAGCAGTACTACCAGGAGCCTTTAACAGCCATGTCTCTGCAGTTACAAACGGGACCTCATTTGCCAAGAGACACGGACCCCATCAGAGAGCACCAACACACTGAGGAGAGAAAAGAGGTCAAGGATATTATTCCCATTTTACAGAAGAAAAACTGAGGAAGAAAAGCATGAAGTGACTATTTTCTACCAAACTAGACATTACTGATTCCAGCAGAGCCCTGGGTCACCTCCATAAGGGCACGAGGACATACCCAAAGAGATTGTCAGAAACCTCTGACAAAGCTGAGAACAGGCCTTCTGTGTCCCCATCCAGAGCATAGCTTGCTATTCCCTAAATGTCCTGGAAAATCTCAGAACTAGATTAGAAGCTATTACTTTCACCACAAAAAATTCAATGACAACTTTCTGGTTTTCAGGGACAGAAAGCTGAAATGTTTTAGCTTTGAACAAAGTTCTTCCCCTCCACTTTTGGGTACTGAAATCCAAAGAATTTTTACAAGCAAACCTGATTTTTTTTCCTGGTTTTAACAGAAGGTTTTCTACCCAATCAAAGCCTCACATTTTTTTCAGAACCTGAACATTTTGAGATGCATTAGCAAAAGANTTCTGCTTTAAAAGATTTAATTATTTTTAAATGTAAAAGAAAATATCCATAAAGTAACACAAAGAAGTTAAACCTTCCCTTCGAGGGAAATTTTCTCTTTTAAAATTTATCCCTTTTTCTAATAAACTAGTAATTTATATAATCCATATAAAACCACTAACACTCTTTCTTCTATTTTTAAGTAACACTGGAGAGCTTTCCCAAGGCTTTTTTTTATTTTTATGAGAAGGATTAAAAATTGTGATGGTCCAGATCCTTCCACACTTCTATCTGCTGACAAGCACCACACTTCTGCCATAACCCCAGTGAGCAGCAGCTGGGGATGTGTCGTGTGGAATTTGCAGCACTCCACTGGCTGCAGTGGAGCAGTGCCAGGCTGACAGATTCACTGCTCTGAATGCAACACCATCTGAGTTGATTTGGAGCTTGTTGAACAAGTCATAAATCAAGCAATCTTTATGTTTCTAGACAAACATTTCAAGGAAAACAAGGATAAAGGGTCTCTATATGGAGCTATTTGTTCTATCCAGCCTCTTATCCAGCTTAATATTTTTGTTGCTTCACAACGAGCATATTGTGAGTTGCCTGGGCTGCACAGGAGGATGCTTTATCCTTTCAAAGTAACTCCAGGCTGTATTCCTGTTTTTCACCCAGAGGAAGACCATGGGAAGAGACTACAGCTGAGCCACCATCCTTCCCTGGGCTTGCTCTGCTGGGGACGCTGCTCCAACCCAGACCTAAAACATACAGAAAGAATATTTTACTCTTACGTAAGTCACGGTGCTTTAGTTTTGGATCCAGTTTCATGCTAGACATGGCCCAGTACCTCAGATGGCATTGCAGACACAGCCTGAGGGGACACACACTCCTCTCACCACTCAAAGGAGCATGGGCTGAAGTCTACTGAAAGAAAATCCTGCCTGCTCTCTCATACCTCCCCTCTATCCCTTATTTCTCTCTCAAATAATTCAGATGTTTTAGCCCTTCCAGACAAAAACTGGAGCCTTAAATTAAAATGTCATCTGTTAGTAAAGAAACTAAGCTATGTTTTTCATTCCTGAGAAAGGACTCACTTATGCTTATAACTATAAGTTGCTAGTGATTAAGCAACTGGTATATTTTCACACTCATTAAAAGAAACATGGTGTGTTCGCCTTTCTAAGAAAAGGCATCTTGTTTGTAATACTGTAATACATTGGGAACACCTTCTAATTGGCTTCTAGTGCCCCTTGCCAAAATTCAGACACAAGTTTGTTTATTTACACAAGGAAAAAAATAAAACATTGTATAATTAGTCGAGTAATGGACTCCTAAATTCAGAAACTCAGAGGTATGCAAAACTGACAAACTTTTAAAGATTCCATTTTGGTTTATGAAACATCTCAATAGGTAGCTCAGACTGCATCATGGCTATTGTAGCAATGTGCTGCTCAATGTGGTGTTTGTGTTGAGATGGAAAACTTTGACATGTTTGATTTTTATGCAAGTCAATTAACCTGTTTTTTAAAACTGTAAGGGCATGCTTTGCAAATAAGATTACTTACTATAAATTATGAGAACATAGGGCTCCATTCAGACAAAAATGTTACACACCCCTTACACATGCATAAGTCTGCAGAATATAGTTCTGCACCCTGACAACTTATTCAGCCAGGGGTAGGAGCTTATTTTGGTCTATTCCATGGGGGCTTTCCTAAAAAGATTTGAACAAAAGGGGATAGAGACTTAATTAGAATGTCTCTCTACACCCCGCCTTCCTTTGCACCACCCAGGCAATTCCAACAGGCCAAAACCTCTCCTTACGTGGTGAGGGAAGAATTCCTTTTTTCAGTGAAGTCAGCCCAGAGCAGAATGAGCAATGGTATCTCCCCCTAACCACAGCACAGACAGACATTTGGCCATTCCCACCTGTGAGTTCTGCTCTCACACTCAGGCACGCTCTACTGACTGCAGGCCTGTCCATCTGTTCACACAACCTTCATTGTGCTTGGCCCAGCTCAGCTGGGACCCTCACTCCAAAGCTGCAGGGCGAAGCTGTCCTGGAAGAAATGACATGGAATACCAGAACTGACGCGCCACCAGCACCAAATGAAGATGGCCGGAGCATTTCAGAGAGCACAAATCATTTTCCTTTCATGCAAAAGGCATTTGGTCGAGACTTCTTGCTTCCAAAAGGCAGATCCTTCGATGGGTGCATGAGAAATGCGGGATGTCTGGCACTCAAAATCCAGCCTAAAGAGCTGCAGAGATGTACTTGGGGCTTGGATGCAATGGCAGTGCCAATACACACACAAAGCAAATCCAGAGACAAGTATGAGTCAGAGAAATAAAAACTGTGGAATTTTGTCCAGGTCCTTTCCACTTTTACATATGCAGAGAAACTTTACCTAAGCAAACCATCCCATTGATTACGTATGTGAGCAAGAATTGCTCGCATGAAGAAAGGTCACTGGATCTGGTCCCTGCTTTATGCACATGGTGATATAAAGCCAATTCTTACTAAGTCCAAGACTTGTTAGGTTAAGGCACAAGAGACCACAACAGAGCATTTTGTCTTCCTTGCCAGCTTCAGTCTAGGTAATGAAGTCATTCTTATTTGAGCATGACATTAGATTGTTGGTTGTGATCTGAAGTCTGCAGCAGACATAATCTGTATTGCAGATTACGCATTTCTTGAGATGTCTTTTACTTAGACAAAAAGGTTAAAACAAGGAGAGATGACTGAGAAGATTAGGGGACAAACTGCTTTCCTTGTCCCCTGGCCATATTCTGGACAAGCTCTTCCACAGACTATTTGCTACCAGAATTAACTTTCAGCTTGGAGCAGCAAACTCATTCTCATGTAAATAGTTACAGGCGTGCAGAGAAACATGTGTGCACTGACATATTCAGAAAAGGCATTTCAGGCAAAGGACCTTCCAGGGTAAGATTCCCATCACTGTGTTCAGAATAAGGGAAGATTGTCAGTGTGACCAGAAATCAGCCACCCCATTTACTAGAACTGACCTGCCATGTGTGGAAAGACACCTCCCATTGCTCAGGAGAACCAGTGTGGCTTCGTGTCCCCCAGCAGCCTCCCAATGCCGGGTCAGCTGTTGTTCCTGGCAAGACACTGCTGTGGAAAGCCTGCTACAGAATCAGGGACTCATCCCTACCAGTATGGGTTGCTATGGACACCACTGAAGAAAAACAAAATAATTTGAGAAGGAAATAAAAGATTCTTTTCCACCAATAGTGACAGACACTCCAATAGGTTAGTGATCCTGGTGGAATGCTAATCAACAGCACATAGAAAGACTTGAAAGTTAATATTTCTAGTGAAGGAGTGGAAGGGAATTCATGTAATACTGGCCATGCACACAGAATTTATACCAACGCTTGGTACTCAAACACAGGCATTATACATTAGTGCCACAGATAAGTCAGTCACTTTTGTCTTGCAAGTCTTTCCTCTCAAGATCTCAGCTCCAAGCCATAGCCACTTCAAGAGTCCATCTACACATTCCTACTGAGCAAAATATTTAAATGGAGGTGGATTCCTTGCTGGCATAAAACCACCCAGCTCACTTGACATCAGCACAGCTACGCTGATTGACTGCAGCCATGGATCTGGCATCTGATTTGAGCTCGGAGACATCCTAAACTTTCCATTCCTCATAGCTCTGGTGAATAATTTAAATATATGCTCTGAGCTCACCAAAAATAACACATTTTCAAATTTTTTGGTGAGCTGAAAAATAAGAAATACTGGCTCAGAATCACATGAAATGCTCTGTTCCATCTTACTGAGTATAATTTTGATTGAAATAGGATTTCAGTTTGTGCACACTAAAGAGGAATGGAGTTTCGTAACAGAATTGAATGAGGACTTCTAAAATTCACCGTATCAGATAGAATCTTGTACGTAGCAGTAAAGCTACATCTGCTGTTTTTCACAGTGTGCTGTATTATCATTGTCTCCTACAGAAAGCAACGAATTCAAAAACTCAAACCAAAAGTTTTTCCTGCCATAGATGTCATCTTATTGAACAAGATGCCTAATCTCAGGCACCCACGACTGAAAACGTTAACCTTAAAGTTTGTTGGCATCTCTCAGAAGTTTAGGAGTAAGAGGAATCTAGTCTGCCTAGTCTGAAAAGTTTCTTTCAAATTGCTTTAAATATTTTGTGGATGATTACAGTCTGAACATTTGACTACATGCCACTTCATTAGACTTACTCATTTTTTTGTTCTTACCATAGATGGGAAATTAAAAGTGATCTCCGATATTTGATTTCCCATAAGATATGAGAGATATTCAGGGCAGTGTCTGGAAAAAAATTAGAATAATAAGGTGTATAAATCTCTGCTTCATTTGAAACAACGCATAAAAGCCAACCCCACATTAATTTTTTTGCTGCAAGAACTTCAATAAGTTTTAAAGTAAGTGTTTCATTTACTGCCACATGCCACACATACATGGCAAACAGTTTATACAAACCACAACACTCAGCTGTTCCTGGTTAGGTAGAACAGCCCTCCCCTGAACACCCAAGCTGCTCCCAGTTCCCTCGGGACTCCAGTACAGGGTGCTGATGGTTTCGGTTGGTCCAAGAGAAAAGTTCTGGACATGTGGGGTGAGCAGTCAGTCCTTCTGAGGATGTGCTTGTGAAGCCTTGGCTGAGTTGTGCTCAAGGTTTTGCTGGCTCGGAGCAGAACGCTACGCACTTCTGAAGACAGCTTCAGCACAGTGTAACTATTCCCAACCTGGTGGTCCAGGCTTAATGCCTTCTTCATGTAGTGCTCAGGGAGCTTTATTAGACTTCCCAGCTCAGCAGAAACTCCACTGTGCACACACACAACGGTGCTGGCTTTGTGTGGCCAGGTTTGGGCAGTGGGGGGGCTACAGGGATGCCTCCACTGAAAAGCTTCCCCCGTGTCCCACAGAGCCAATTCCAGCCGGCTCCACGGTGGACCAAGGCTGAGCCCATCCCTCACCATGGGAGAGCCTCTGGGCTGAGGTATTCCGAAATGGAAACAAAAAATACAGCTACTTCAGCCAGAGAGAGGAGTGAGATTGTTATTGGAGAGAAACAACCCTGCAGACACCCAGGTCAGTGCAGAAGGAGGGGGAGGAGGTTCTCCAGGCACCACCAGGAGCAGAGATTCCCCTGCAGCCCCTGGCCAAGACCATGATCAGGAAGGCTGTCCCTGGGTCCCTGGTGGAGCAGACATCCACCTGCAGCCCTGGAGGAGCCCGTGCCAAGCTGCCCTATGGGAAACCCATGCTGGAGCTGGCAGCACCTGTGGCCCCATGGAGAGAGGAGCCCATGCTGGAGCAGGGAAGAGTGTGGGGAATTCTCTCGCTCTGCAAGGAGGAACAGCAGAATGATGCGTGATGATCTGACCCCATTTCCAAGCCTCTGTGCTGCTGGTAGGGGGGAAGCAGAGAAAAAATCAGGAGTGCATTTAAGCCAGGAAAGAAGGGAGGGGCGGAGGGGAGGTGTTTTAAGATTTGGTTTTGTTTCTCAGTACTCTGATTTGATTGGTAATAAATAAATAAATTTCCCCAAGCTAAGTCTATTTTGCCTGTTATGGTAATTGGTGAGTGATTTCTCCCTGCCTTTATTTTGACCCAAGAACCTCTTGTATTTTCTCCCCCATCCAGCAGCATTGGTGGGCACGTGGAGTCCTGCCAGCATCAACCCACCACAGACTCAGTGAAGAAAAGGGCACTTCACACACTTGTGAAGCCAGGAGCAGATACAATGAGAGAGAGGAGAGATACCTGGTGTGTCTAAGGCCAGGAAATCTAATGCTGAGACTTAATTTAGGCATTGGTTCTAACTGAGGCTTATTTATAACAGCTTCAAGGTTCAGGTCAATGACCTCATTTACTGTGCAAGTATTACCTACAAAACAAAAATTTACCCACTTACTCCAAAAGGACATTATGAACTTGGAAGTCTATCCGATTTTAAAAGATAGTGTTTCAGCTTGTCTCACCGGGCTATAAAATCTCTCTAGTAATTTATGCATGTTTACAATATTATCTATGCAATATTATTCAACATTCTGTTGCTGTGTGAAAGAAATGGAATACCCTTGGAGGAACAAATCCATGCAAAAGGCAAAATAAACCTGGCTGGATATGTAGTGTCTAAAAGTCCAAAGCAACCTGGGAGAGAGAGTGAGGGAAAATTATTTTCTGTCCATTTTTCACTCCCAGACAATATTATGAAGTGCCTGGAACACCAGGTTCATTTTAAAGACAGAGGACATTTTAAAGGTTCATTTTAAAACAGAGGGCTGATGTTTACACTGGCCTTTATATAAATATGTATTGGTTTTATGAACTTCGTTTTCCTAGTTCTTCAAGTTAAACTCAGCTTATTTATTGTTGAGAAAGGTACTGGATTTTTTTTTTATTGCACAGGTACAACATAGCAGCCTGGCAAGGATAATATGAATTTTTTCAGAGAAATGTGTGCTTGGGGCTGCGTGATTGGGAATCCTATGGAAGGGTAACCTCTAACCTGAGCCCTAGAAAGTTGCACTGCTGTAAATAAGGTATTTGCACTGGTACGTGTAAGATGCACTTATTTTGAAGCTATTTGCACTGCCCAGTGCAGGAGGCACTGCAATTAATACAGCAGCGCCTGGCCCTTCTGTTTGCTCCATCTTCCTCTGGACCACGGTTTTGCATCCAAGCCAGGTAGTAAGTTGACAGATGTAGGCCAAAAAAAGAGATATCACTATGCCAGAAGGAAAATGCTATTAGGGTTGTATCAATACAAGGGGCTATAATGGTTATATTCTCCTAATTTAACCCCTCCCCCAAAAAACAAAAAATACCCAACAACAATATACTCTTCACAATCACAACCACAACCACAATCACAAATTGCTAAGATACTAACCACAAGCACAGATCAAACATCCTCATTCCTGTTTCATTTTGCACTTTGGATTGAGAATCCCTGCAAGCATGACAGTTCTGGTGGTGGCTTTGTGATCTGGATCCTGCTTGGTAGGATCTATGCAGAGACCAACAACTCATTCTACAGAGCCCACTCTGCAGGCATCAGATGACTGTGGCTTTCAGTTACTACCTCTGGATCAGAGCCAGAAGCCTAGTGGTGAAAAGCTCTTTATACCATTACCAATCCCTCGAGCCACCCAGTCCTTCTCCATTGCATACAGGTTTTTAGTGTTGTGCCTTAAGATCTGTTCTGGTTCTGAGTAACGTTCTTTGTGGTGGGAGCCTTGCCACTCCCCCTCTCATGAGGGAAAAAAAACAACGAGGACGGAGTGTGAAACCTATTTTCAAACTCTGTTACGATTATCTGATGCAGCGACTGCTCTGGGATTCTCCACGGGAGAGCCCTGAGTGCTGGGGGACGTCTGCCTTGGGTGAGGAGCAGACTCCAGAGCAGCCAGTGCAAGATCTGTGCGCCTCCAGTCAGTCCCTCTGCCTTCAGCTGGGCTCTGGGACAGAAACACCCCCACACAGCCAGAAGCCCCCACAGGGATGGCTCCAAAGCTTTCCAGGACATCTACAGGCTGCCAGGGCCTTGGTGCATGCACAGGTAGGTCTGGCATTGAGTGCTGGCTCAGAATAATGCTCGAAGGCAGCATGAATATACCCCCAGAGAGGGCAGAACTACAACCAGTGAGGTCCCAGAGCATCTGCTCTCAGCTGGTTTCCATCTAAACCATCCACCAACAGAGTCAGAGGCTAAACTGTGGCATCTCTGCACTCCTGTCCCGCAGTTCAGCAGGGAAAAGTGACTCACTGTGACGTTACACCCGTGCAGATTTCTCTGCAGGAGCTTTTCTCCCAGACTCTTCAGAAACACATCGCACAGAGCAGCTGCCTTCCCCACAGGGAACAAGCTGCAGGGAACTTAACAGTAATACACTGGTACCCAGGCTTCACGAAGAGGGCTGTAAGCTGCTGATCCTGCAATAACACCTCCAAGGATTTAGAGTCTTTAATGTTGATTGCTGAATATTTCTTTTCCCGTCTGAACCATTCCAACAGTTGTTTCAAGTGAACGTATTCATTCCCTTCCTTTTAACCATTGGAGCTTCTTGCTTGGTCTGGGAGTAGGGAAGAGGGAATGAAAAGGTCTCTTCAAATTTGCTGGAGCTGCACTCTTAAAAGAGAGCATTGACACAGATCCTGCAGCTCCCACGTGCAGCAAGGCTCCCCCAGGACCTGCAGGCACAGAGAGACTGCGAGATCCTTGTGGGCACTCCAGGAAGAGTGTGGCTGCTCCCCTCCCCGCTGGATGAGAGTATCGTATCTATTCCTAGCATGGATCTACCTGGCAACATTCCCCTGCCAGCATACCTTTGGCTTGGCTCACCTTGAAAGCTATGATGTTATATTATATGATGATGTCATTATATTTATTTCAACTTTCAATGAAGATTCCTGGCAAATCTCCAAGCCGGAATATCTTCTCTTTAATGTGTCCAAGATCCAGCCGATGTGGTGCAGATTACATTTATATAACACAGCCCAGTGAGGGAATTTTTTTCAAGGTGTTGATGTTACTAAATTAAGATTATTTCTCTATTAAAACTATGGAAGAGGAAAAACTTGTCTAGTATTTACCCAAATACTACCCGTCTAATTTCTAGCTGTGGTTATTTTGGTGATGACTCCACAGTGCCCTCATGCAATCTCAAGAACTCATCTTTGTGGTGGTATTTTCAAAATGATAAAAGTAATCAAATATATTTTTCAGTTAAGTACATATGTGAGGACACAACACTTTAATGTGTAATGTTTCTTAGTTGGTTCATTTTCTTCACACTATCTGAACTAATTTTGAACTAGTTCATTTGGACAAATTACTCTGGTTTACTTTCTTGTGCTTTTATCAACTGTGTTCCTCTTAGCACTTTCAAATTAGCCATCATCATGACTTTGGTTAAAAGCCACAGGTTTTTCCCTGATAATCAGAAGTATAAAGCATTAGGGAATGATATGTAGAATACTGCTCTGCACTGAGAAAAACAATGGCTTGGATGCTAAATGCAATATCATAGAGGAACCTCCCTTGAACACCAGGCCTTTACTAGATTTTGAATAAACGTGTGGTGTGAGAGAACGGATTATTCTGATGAAGACTGACTACAGTGGCAAAGAAGATGAAGTCCTGTGCTCCTCACAAGGAACCGCAGCACACAGGTTAAATGACTCAGCTGAGCCTATGGCGGACACAGAGATGAATTGAAATTCCCATTATTACGCTTTAAGACACTAAAATTGCAAAAGAAGAAACTGCAGAGTAACTAAAAGCAAACTTTAAACTCTTCCCTTATTTCTTCCCCACAGTGGTCTTTTGTGCAGTCTTATGATGCCACTACAAAGATCAGCAAAGAAAAACTGGCGGTGTTATGAATTGATTTCTATTTAAAAGAGCTATAATTCAATTTTGCTACAAAAACATATTACAAAATCTAATATTAAATAGATTTGCATAGAAACATTCATCAGAAAGATATTTTATTTGTTTGGCTTGAAACACTTCCACTACAAGCCAAACATTTCAACACTCGGGCAGAAGGACCAGAAAGTGGACTTGACCAGAAACAACAGCAAAAACTACTAGTTTATTTTTGATCTACCAGCTGACAAAATTTAGCTATTCATTAAAAAAAACCCATGGGCCTTATGGACGGTGAAACTTGATTTTTAAACCCCAAAATATTCTCAAAAATTTATTAATAGGGTGTTATTGGTTGAGAATGCATATATGTACACATGACTCTCTGATGACAATGACCTTTGGATTAAAATTAAGACAGATATGGTGATAAGATATTTAGACTACATTAACAGCACACTTCTTTTACACTCACATAACAGTCACCAATACACACTCAGCTCTGCACACATAAAAATTTTTAAATCTCGAAGCCAGCAGTCAGAGGTGGTTTCCAGATGAAGTCCCTGTTTGCCCCATTGCTGAGATCACAGACCGATAAATCACTGGGTGAGCCCCCTCACTAAGTAGTGGGAATATTACTTTAGCAAAGTTTGCTAATGGGGCAAAGGACCTTGCATTGTAATCCAGTGACATTTTCAACCTTCGGAGAACTTTTGTTGACATTCCCAAGTCCCTGGCTGCCATCCCAGCATGAAATAGTTTCTGTTCACATAATTCTCGTGTTTACCAGTCATGAAAAACTCTTGCTTTTTTTTTTTAAATAAACTTTTTTTTTTTTTGCAAGTGAAACTCTGTCTAAAAAAATATTGGCCCCAGGCATACAAGGTTTTGCATAAATTCATATGTGATGAATGGCTGATTTTAATGTTATTTGGGTATTTGTCAGAACCTAACAAATATACATGGTAATGGTGGTTCATAAACTTAAACATCTCAATATAGCCTTTCTTCTGGAAATAAATTACGTTTGTTTGCCCTGCCTGGAGTCCTAAGGTAGCCGACATTAGGAATATTTTAAATGTGATCATCCATCCAGCATGTCTTTCAGGCGCCACGAAGATTAAATGAAAGAATCATAAGATGAAGGTCTTTAACTTTTAATCCTTTTACAATGAACCCTTAGATAGACATGGGGGCAGGGTGCCTTCTATGTGAGTAATAATGCCTCTGTTCCTCTTCACTAGGTTAATGAATACCCTAAATGTCCCAAGATCTGATTTTCTACCCCCCTCCCAAAACTATTGAAATTAGAGCAAAGAGACGGGCGGTAAAACGCACCGAGAGACTGAGCGAGGGAATGAATATGAATATTCGGAGATACCGAACTGAGCGTTAGAGAAAGCAGGGCTGGCTCGTCTCGACGAAAGACCCACGGGTTTAAAATGATTAGCATAGATTCCCTCCGAGTTTTGGAGGAGAAATTACAAAAAA
>VYZR01069006.1:12499-23015 GCA_013400675.1 Oxylabes madagascariensis
GGAAAAAAACAAAAAAATTACACTTTTTTTTTGAAAAAAAAAAAGAAGGGGCCAAAAAAAAAAAAAAAAAAAAAAAAAAAAAAAAAAAAATTGCCTTTTTTTTCAGTGTCACACAGTGACACAATGAATAGTTCCATGTAAGTACTGAAAAAGTACGGTTAAGGTTCTTATCCCAGATCTCTAAGCTGACTGAAATTCAGAATAAGTCCATCTTCCTGAGCTAGGTGTGGCAGTAAAATACGGTGAAATTCCTGCAGCTACTCTGGGAAATTATGAAAAGCAAAAGCAGCATGGTTATATATGCTTTCCTTTTAGTCTACCAATTCTTCTGGTTTCCAAGACAATTTAAATGCTGCTACTAACCTAAGCATAATATTCTGCAAAAAAATGTAAATATTCAGATCATGATAAAGAAAAGACAGATTCCAACATTTTGTACATAACTGCAGTATTCAACACGAGGGAGCAAATACTCATTTACACTGAAGTCTGGCAGGATAATGCAGATTCCTAGTAGACTAACCAGACTTCTTCACAAGTCACCCACCATAAAGAATTGTGCCCTGTCCTACTTTTCAGCAAACATTTAATAGCAAAGTGTGGTAGCGAGATCTCATATTACCACAACCTCATTAATTTCACAATACATACTGCAGAACATTTGCTAGCATACTCTGAAGTATTATTCTACATTATTTAAGCTAAACTGCACTTGTCAAACAAATGACTAAATTACATTTTGCGATGCAGAACCCTAGATTTTTCACTCTGGTACTGTTTCTCAGCTTCCTAATTGCCCAAACTAAAAATTAGCCTGGACTTTTTTTTGTACCTACCACGCTCAGAGCAGTACAGCCCAGAGCTGATGCCTGGTTGCTTTGTATATCTACAAGGTTCAGGTGAACACTGAGTTAAAGCACAGGTTTTTCAGCCTAACTAATGCCTGCCCAGTCAGACACAAGAAGAGGATCAGCTCCTTGTCCCATGATACCAATACATCTAAATGGAAATACTTATATTTACAGGAGATATCTTGGTTTCATTAGTGAACCTCCAGAGCTGCACCTCAGCTGCTCTTTAAGATCTTTCTGCTGGGAAACTGAAGGAAAGTCTGTGCTGTACCTTCTTTGCAAGATGGTGAGGCCTTCAGTGAAAGAGGCTTCACAACAGCACCTTTGTGTTGTGAAAAGCCTGCTGCACAACACTTTGTTATTGGGGTGCTAAAATACAACCACAAGTGACAAGCAAGACAGCTGAGCTGCCAGAATCATAATTTTCAAAAGATCAACACAGCCAAAGCATTCACCATGGCCACATCCTTAACCTGCTGTATTAAATCATCACAAAAATATTTACATTAAGCTTCACTGGTCTCAAATTATCTTTAATAACTTAATCATAAAGTTGAGGCACAGAGGAACCCATACCTACACTACAGATATATCTTCTAATGAAGGGGGAATAAGAACTTGTTTGCTATATCACTCAGGGTACAGATTGAAAATGTTTTAAATTAACATCATTTAGAAGAATTGAGGCCATAGGTTATTAAATATCAGCTTTGTGCCAGCAAAATTAAATACACTAATTTATTTTATATCACTTTGAAGTATCATATGGCATTTTATTTCCTGATAACCTTTCAGTATCTAAACCCATTTAATTTACAGACATAGTTAGCAGCTTATTAACAGCTCATTAGAAACACCAGGAAAAACATGCAACAATAACAAATTCAGTGCAGCAGAGGGGATCAAAATTCTATTTGGGAAATTATACAGAAATTTCTGCTTCCAAATGACAAATCTATGGTATTTTGCCAGCACTAGGCTGCAGGGCTCACAGTTATTACAAGAAAATAGTAAAAATAACTCAATTTCTATAGCTGACTCATCTTGTATTTATTTAGACAATACTAGAGGGCAATGTGCTGAGAGGATCGCATGGCACAAGGCAGGGAAGACGCAACATAATGTAAATACTACCACAGGCAAGTGCTGCATTAAACACTGTGACTTGGTAGTGCATTTAGGATGATACACTGTTTTCTGAAATTATGCTTTTCTGAATTTCTATTTTTTTTCAGTTTTCCAATCAAAGCAAACGTGCATAATCTGAATCCGCAGACATCACAAAGACGGGTGTGCCAGCCCAGATTCCAGCTGCACAGCGAGCTGTCTCCATCGGGGAAGGGGAGCACAGCCTGGGGACAACATGGACATCTTTCCTTGGGTGCACCTTCTGGCAAACACCAAGCCAGAAATTTTCCAAGAGGGATTTCTGCACATGCAGACCATCATGCTGCAGAGTGACTAAATGGACCTGTCTTTCATGGCACGGAGTCTCTGTTTACACAGGGAGAATCAGGATGCTGACGGCTATCATAAAGCACTATTGGATCCAGGGGGGGAAACTTATGAAATATTGTCATCACCTCCTCATAGGACCTTGGAAGGATCATAGAAATGAGTACTTCCAGGGAACACAGTGCACATTGGAACTGGAGTACAGCAGCACAGCACAAATCTCAACAATAAATCTCAGATACAATATCAAACTAGTGACACCCAAAGAGTTGATTTAAGGGAAACTGGAGGTAAATGGGTCACAGAGCCCCAAGTTCCCACATTAGAAAATAATACGCACATATTTCCAACTAGGAACTTAATTTCCAAATGCTAGACTCTGCCAGGGTCTCTGAGCTCTCAGCAATTCACCTGATGAGGGTGAAATATACTTTAAATTTGAGGGTGGCCCTCTCAAATTTCTTTCTGTGGCTTTTCCAGCCCTCCTGGAAGAGAACTCAGTTGTCTCTTAGCTCTTTATCATTCTCAGCATAATCCTTCAACTCTCTTTTCCATATAATCTTCCTTTCCATTACACTAAAGTTTTCACCATTCCATAAAGTTTTGTTCCTGCCTCACAGCCCTCGTCCTCTCACTGCTTCCAAATTTTGGAAAAGAAAATAGGTTTTACTCATCCATTATGTCACTCGAATCTTTCCTTCTGCATTAGTTTTAACAGTCATTTCCTCGTATCTAGATTGTCTACTTATTGATAAGCTGTTTGAATCTAGTGTCACTCACATACCTTCCCCAGTATCATTCCTTCATTTTCCACTTGATTGTATTCAAAGTTTAAGAAAACTTCCTGCTGTCACTGCCTTCTCTGGTGGGCAGCCAACCACTCTTCACGTTTTGCCAAATAAATATATCTCTTTCTTCTTTGCCCTCCTTCATATCTCTATTCTCAAGGATATTTTCCAGTTAATTCAAACTATTTCTGAAAAACAAATCCAGCAGATCTTCCTACAGAAAATGATCACATATCTACTTTACAGTAAGTTCATGGTGCCGGGATGTTAAGATAACTAAACCGAGGTACCACCATCACATGCAAGTAGACGTGTGCATGTACATGTTTATGTCTGTAACCTATGGCCAACTTCCATCCTCCTGGCTCCAGCCAACTTGCCATCTCCCTCAGAGATACCTCCGAGGTGATTTTCTTCTTTTAGTCACCCACCATATAGCTATAAGCAGAAGTTTAACAAAGCTGTCAGACCCGGACATTTCTAAGTTGAGACACCAATATATTTATCACTTGGCCTTCCCTTTCTGCACCACATCCCACACGACCAAGACCACTCCAACGACCGTCACTGGCAGCATCTCTCCAAGGGGAGGCTTTCCATCCAAGGTCGAACTTCCCTCCGGGGCCCCGCGCGCAGTTCGCCGCTTCCTCCGCGGGCGGCTCCGCATCCCCGGTGCGCTGCTGCCACCTGGTGCCGCGCCGCCAGCGCACGGGCCCGGGCCCGCTGGGAATCGCACGCTCGCCCTCGGATGCAGCTCCACAGGACTTTGGGGTGCGGGTTCCGGCAGCCCCTCGCAGCCCGAGGGACTGGGGCCCTTCCCCGCACATCCCGAAGGAGCGGCATCCATCCCTGTTCCTGCTCACAGGCGCACCGCAGCTGTCCGTGTTTGCCACACACTCTCCGCAGTAATTCAAGTTCCGAGCTGCAGCAGCTACTCTAGTGGTGAACATAAGAGTTACTAAATCTTCCCAGAGCATACTCGCCAAATGGGCAGTGTGGGCTTAAAAGTACCGGGAGGAAGTTTCAAAGGGGAATGGGGTTAAGAACCCCGCATCTGGTAGGTTTAAGTCTTTATGAACCATGGGTGGTTCTTTCAGAGTATCAGGTAGGCATCCCTGGCCAGTAAAATCACATTTATTAAAAACAGCTCTTCGTACATTCACTGATGACTCCTGATTTCCAATTAGTATAAAAGCCTACACATGCATTTAAAACTATTGTAGTTCTAAACTTAAATCTGCAAGGAAACTTCTCCAGAGAGCAAGGGGGGTTAATTTTAGGTCACTTGTTTTCAAGCAATAGACAACAGATTGAAGTAGATGATAACCACCTCTCTGTGGATTCTCCCACTACATTAGCAATTAAGGAGATACTTCTTACAAATTTTTGTAATTAAGTGGCATCTAAACCAAGCTGTAAATGCTGAAAACTAAAGTTGTAATAGAAATTATGCTTCATTATTTAACCAATTGCTACATTACTGCCCAGTGTTTACCACTCTAAATCCTCGTATTCTACATGTCAAGATCTTTCTCATCCTAAAAACCTAATAGTATCTGACTGTAACTGCTTTTTAATGAGCTCCCAGTGGATCATGCAGAAGGCCTTTATGACATTTGTACCTTGTTTTGCTCGTCTGTCAGATGATGAAACAATTTTAGAAATCTGACAATTTGAAGTTTTCTACTTCAACATTATATTGATGGTATTTTTTTTTTACAGCAGAAAAAAACAGAGTGGTTCCCATCGATAAATATACAAAAGAAGAATTAAAATTGAATAAATCTACGCTGTAGCAGAGGAAGACAACTGGTTATGATAAAAAGAAAGAAACTGAGTTAACTGAACTTCAAGCACATCCTATAATATAATAAAGTAAATTGATTACTAGTGGCCTAGCAATTCCCTCACAGTGGAAATCCTGTGAGTGGAAGGCTCCAAGGTCCCTCCATGTGTCACATTGCACTGTGGTGTGCTCACACACAATATTTTGTGCATGTCCATGAACAAACACACAATAAAAATGTACAAATGTAACTCTTGAAATGAAGTTTTCCCCATGATTTTTCTTACCTAACCTTATCTATGCACCTAAATACACTTGACATTCTTGAAAGCCCCTAGATATCACAAGTTCAGCGAAGAATACAGAGGCCTTGATCCATTTATTCCATCAACCTATATTTTCCTTCCGTTCCAGCAACTGCTTTGATTTGAGTGTTTCAATCAGGTGTTTAAATGAAACACCCTCTCAGACACCTTGAAACATGACATCAGGGAGAAGTCTAAGTCACAGTTCTTGGATCAGAATGGCCCCACGCTATTACTGGGGAGCTTTTCTAGACTTGCACTGACTTAAATCACATCTGAACTCAAAACAGACTGGGAAAAAAGCAAGTGACGGTGAGTTATATCTACAAAATTATGACAGATCCATCAGAGTCAGAATGTGATGTTCTCCCAAGAAAATTTAGGATCATTTCTACAGCATGTCACTTTACAGACAATGAAAGGGATGGGGGGCAAATGCAGCCATGATTTCAGACATAATACAGAGGGGAATCCTTTAAATTGGGCTGGGCACGGATTCACATTCACTTATGTGCCTATCAGAAGTGACATTGGGTGACTGCATTCCCATTACAAAATATATGCAGTGACCACTGCTCACTGGTATGGAGTACAGTGCAGCTAAAAACGTGCCATACTACAGGGGAAAAGTACAGCACAGAGGTGACTGGGATAAGATGTCAAGAATCCTGAGGAACAGAGAGATTTAGCACAATAGAGATAAGAAAGGACTAAAATAATCATCCAGGCATATGATATAATCATAATTTTAATCTTCTCTAGAAAAGCACTTGAAAAAACGAAGCATGCAGATGGCAGTGCTTGGAAAATAAAAGCCTCCCCTTTAAAACTATTGATCTGAAGTGCACACAGAAATGAGATATACAGTAAGGATCAGATACGCACTGAATTTGGTCCTCGTTCCCTGTTGCATATTTGTTAAGAGATTTCTTTTTATTACTTTTTAATTCATTATTGCAAATGTAATCTCAGTCAAGTCAAATCACTTCATTAATTAAAAGGGCTTGAAAAGGTCCTAAGCTCCCGGATTCCACAAAGGCCCAAAGTTCAGGCCCGTTTACAGGAGGTCGTATTTCATTTGCTGCCTGTGTCAAACCAGAACCCATCGGGCCTCCACCAGGCCCCAGAGAGAAGCCAATCAATGTCTGCTTGCTAAAGCCCCTTGCACGAATCCATTTAAGCAATGTAGATGCTTCCTGTTGAAAAAAGAAATGGTCTCTTGGTATCGCTGATAGAAATTAGCCATGAATTTAGAGAAGCACAGTTGTTTTGGAAGAAAGCCAGGACCAGAATTAATAGGCCATCTGAGCCTCTTGAGTGTTGAATCCCATTTGTTAGCAGTTCTTTATGAAAAGCTTCCCCTCCCTACACTAGTTCTGTCCAAACTCCGTACGCTGTCTCCTGAAACTAGTTAAATTTTAAACAGCTGGGAAAATATCAAAGAACGCTGTCTTTTGTCAAACACAATTTTAGAAACTTGCTTCGTATTTGTACTACAATTACCCATTTTCCCTCTCTTTCCTTGAAAATACTCTTTTTCTTATGACTCATCATCTCTCTGTGCTTAGATGTAGCAGGAACACTGACACAGATGGAGTTGCACTAGTCACAAGTTTGGCTCAATATAATTTCAGTAATTTTGGCAGAATCTTGTAAAGGCTTTCACTGTACAGTTAATTGCTATTATACTGTGTGAATGGAATAATCCATCTTGTTGCCAGTCGTCCCAGCCTCAAAAACTTTGCATTTAAGTTTAGTAGCAATGAAATTAAAGAGCTTTTGGAAGTCTCATTTTAAAATGCTCTAGACTCCCATTTTTACAATAGACAATTCGGTTCAAATCTGGTTTTCCAAAGTTAGTTGAATCTTCTCCAGTTTTTGGTGTCTAAGCATAAGAATTGCAGGGCAAGGGGTGGGGAGCGTGTTTGTTTTCTTTCCAGAAGTTGACTTCAAATTCTGGACTAATTACTAAAACTTGTAGATTTTACAGAAAACTGAAGGTCTATTTTTCTCAGAAGAGCTTGTGATGACATCTCAAAAGTTCATTACTGATAGCTAGGCTGCTCAATCCTTAAGTGAAGCTGTGTGACATGGAAGCAGGGAGTGATGTGCCAGTGGAACCCTCAGCCTCAGTATTCAATCACACAGAAAAAGAAACCAAATAAACACCAAACCAAATCTAACAACTCATCTGTGTTCTCTTCAGCCACCTGGTTTCTTTCAGAGTTTTGCTCTACTTACCTGGGGTATCGCATTTCCCTCTTCAGACTGTAATATTTACTGGGGTCTGCCTTTTTCATTCTACTCATACCATCCCTAGAACAATAAGACATTAATCCAGGTTGATGTTTTGTGTGTTCAGGCTATGCAAATCAACAATTTGATAATAATATTTATAAGCATATAATTGTGTCTGTGATTAGTTTTCGAATCATCAGCTAGCTGTAAGGATCTCACTTAGTGATAGCGAATAGGTAGAGCAGTAAATGGGTTTTTAATAATTTTTTCAGAACATGTTGATTTTGGTTACAGGGAATGTTAAACGTGACCTTTATTGGCTTCTCTCCTGCAGAGAAGTAGGTAGTTTTATAGCTATTTCTCTCTTTCAGACACATCCACCCCATGAACTTGCAGGATGGAGGACGTTAATTTGTGTAATTTAATTTTTAATTGTGACTGGGAAGAATTTTCTGGTTTCTCTAAACAGAACCAGCCTAGTGATTACTTGGCTACTTCCTGACTTCTCATTTGTTCTCATTATTTTCAAAGGCCTTTTTTTAATTGATTATGGAGAAGAAATAGCAGAATTTTAACAAATGTTCCTGCCAGTGTTATTTCTAATTGCAGTATCATTTCACCATTAAGTAAGTATTTGCAAAAATACTCCACACATTAGAGCACACAGAAGAATCCTGTAAACAACTAGTCTGCCAGGCATCAGCTCTAATTCTTTTTCACTTGATTTGCATTGTCTGATTTCATTATCAACCAGAAGATATCCATTTCTAAAACAGTCCACCATATTAACATTCTTTTTCAGTGAAGCAGACCTTAGTATTTAATCATCCCTGATCTGTTCACATATTTGTTACAAAAAGAAAAGCACACAATAATTTACTAAACACTTAAGGAGAAAGAAAAAAATTTATATATCGTCTGTCATAATTGTTTTTTAAGCTATTTGAAGAATTTAACTGCCACTGTAGAACAAGGCAATGGACACAATCGCTTAGTAACTTTGAATAAACTTCTACATTTCAAAGCCTATTTTGCTAGTAGACATTGAGCATCATGAAGACAACTGTCCCACACACCTTTAGCTAATGGAACAGAGTAATATCTTCATTACATGACCAAATATTAATAAAGTCTTAAATTTTGCCATACCTACCTGACCTCATTTTATACCACATAGGGTGCAAACAAACCCAAGCCTTCTGAAAATTTCTTCTTCAGGCCACTGAAACCTCTTCAAAGATGCAGTGACTACTCCTGCTCTGAGGAGAGAGGATGGGGTCTGAGATTTTTTAGACACAGGTTGACACTGGATAGACAAACGTGTAGAAGTGGGAGGGGAATCCTGTGCAGCAGCAGGACTCCCACCAAGGATTTTAGCAGCTCAGCCAAATGTCTCTTCTCACCCTCACTCATCAGGAAAGAGGAAAGGAAAAATCCTCTCAGTCCAGCTGCACTACTGGAAGACAGGTGCAAAGAGGAGTTCTTAGAGATAAATGGAGACAGTGGTTTGCTGTAGAATAAAAGTGGTTTAATCATAATTATTTCCCAGAACCCAACTAAAGACAATAAAACAATTGAAACTACAGCATAAAGTGAACCGTGAAGGTTTCATGACTGCTATTGCAATTTAAGGCCACGGAACAAAAGAGTAGAAGGAAGGATTTGCCTGGTTACAAGCTATGAGGAATCTAGAAGTGAGATCAGTGTTAGGTCTCCCAAATGCTGCTTCTCCTGCATGTTTGTCTCCATTGCAATGCCTGGTGGTTCCTTTCAGCTTTGCAGCTCAGTGAAACAAATGTTTACAGAACACAAACATGCAATTTCTCTAAAACACCTTGCTCTGGCCAGCTGCCTTGATTTGCTTCTATGAGCCCCGTGCCAGGACACAAAAATCCTCTATTCTGTCTGCTAAATGCCCACTCACAATCCCAGCTTCTGCCGCACTAGAACCATGTCCCAGCCTGACATCTCTCTAGAGGCTGCAAAATACTCTTATGTTTGAACAGTTTGTCAGCTTTCTCTCATCTTACGGTGTCAAGCTAATTATTTTTGAAGGTCTACTTTTGAGTTTGCTGTTCTTCCCCTCCTTTTTGCCTCCTCCCAAGAGAATTCAAGTGGATTAATTGATTTGGAAAGGTGTTGATGCCATTAATATGGCTATTATTTCTAGAGTGGCTTTGACAACAGCCCAGATAAGCATTGCAGGAATAAATAGGAGCCTAACAACATTGTTTTAGAGACATCAAAAGTACCAAAATGGCTTAGAAGCCCCACTCTCAGCCTTGCCTTTGGAATATTTACTACATGCTTCCACATTAAAGATAAAGCAGAAGGCATGTGAGAAAAAAAAGTCACTTGGTGGTGGTCAAAACTGTTACAGAAAGTAAAGGTATTTCATGACACAACCCAGCAGAAACTCCAGCCTGCCTTCATGTGGCCATAGTCCTCTGGAAGGGAAGTAGCACACAACACACACTCAGCAAGTTACTGAGGCACAGTATTTAAAGTGTTTTGATTTAAAGCCACATTCTTTTTCCACCCAAATATAAAGCAAGTCTGAAAACGAATAAGAGGCTAAGCTGGTAAATGGACTGAAGAATATTCCTGAAGCCTATAGAGACTCCCTAGATTGTAGTTTTGTGTCTGTTACAGGTACAAAGGGTAGAAATATTTCGTTTCATCTTTTTCACAAGTAGAATTCAGGTAGATACAGAACAGTCTCCACTTCCTCAGCCATATCAAAGGCGTCCCCAGAAAAGGTTTTTAGCTTTTTGTACTCTGCCTTTCAACAAAGCTGAAACATTAGAGCCTTCAGTTGGATCCCATCTTTCCTGACAATTTATGCTGTGCTCTTGAGCAACTGAATTTTTGCATACATGCTTTAGAGCCTGTAAATCTTGCTTTCACTCAGATCCTTCTTAAACCATAAGTGCAGATAAAACTTTTAGAACTTGTATTACCATCCCTCGAACACACAGTGCGATAGCAAACACCATAGCTGTAGCTGTGAAGGACCTTTACAATACAGGAAAGCCAGAAAATTAATTTATTCTTCCTGCAATAAGCAGCACAAGACTTCCACCATCTAGGGAG
>VYZR01069009.1:36583-48106 GCA_013400675.1 Oxylabes madagascariensis
TGTGGCCCCCACTGGCAGATTCAGGGCACTGTGGTGTGTAGCCACTACTGGTGTTGGGAAGAAGTGAGGCTACAGTCACATCCCATGCTTGGATCTCTGGTCTGAGACAGGAAGAAATTGTCATTGTGCACATTTTGTAGGAAATAATGAGTGCATGTGTAGAAATTAATTTTTGCCTCTATTTCTTCTCCCTCATGTAGCACTTACCTTGTACCTGAGTGTATCTTGGCCATTGTAACTTACCCATACCCTCCTCCCAAAATCCAAATCTTCCAAAGTTTCATTATCACAATCTCAAGCTATAAACAGATAATATTATAAGCAAAGGGACCAGAGCAAACACTTCAATACAACAAATATTTGCTTTGTGTCATTATTTTATCTGACTTGTGTTAGTAGAGTTACTGTTTTGACCACAGGTAAAACAGCGGCAGGTTGAGCAATGAGCTGCTCTTCTCTTCACAAGGAAGAACAAAGGACAAAACAGCCCTTGGTAACAAACATTTGTATGAGCCAGACTGTGATGAGCTTTGTAATAAAGGCAAAACAAACCAAAAAAGTAGGGGTTTGGAGCATCAAAAGGATGACTGCAAGAACAAAAAGTCAGCAGTGTTGAGAGTAATAGATTGACACAAACACAGTGTCTTTGGAGTATGGAACATCAATATTACAAACAGATGAAAAGCAATTATAAATGAAAACAAAATCGTAATATATCTGGAAAGACAAGAAAGTTATCAGTCAGAGGGAGGGGCATTAATTAGGACATGCAAAGTAGGAAATCACTTAGAGACACAGAGCCCATTAACAGCTCATAGCCCCAAGCTAAATTCAAATAGGAGACTCAAAAATGACACTTATACATGGTCTGACACACATGCAGTACCCCTACTGCTGTGATGAAAGCAAAATTTAGTTCTGTGGTGGTTTATGAAGTATAGCAGTATCCCCCTGAAGTGCTTTGGCTTACTGATGAGGAGGATGGCAACACAGATCCAGACAAGGGAATGCTCAACCATGACCCCTGCACCTACACCACAGAGGTGAGACCTCCTCCGAGCTGAACGAGATGCCAAGACTCCTCACAAATGAAACAATTTTCTTACACTAAAATAAAACAAATTAACTCAGGATGGTGTCTTCAGACTCCTCAGATGCCATCACTAGGCACAAGACAGACTATCTGGTTGATGGAAGTTTCCAATAATCATGCAAAAGAGAAGTTCTGCAACAATGAATCTCACTGGTGAGCCTGAAGTGAAGTCTCATAGCTCAAGATGCCACACAGAGCTTTTGAAAGGCAGGGTCAGCCAGTAGGCAAAGACTGTCTGGCCCTGTAAAAATAATGGAGTCTATCATGACACACCTTGGAGATTCCCTGGCAACTCTTGAGTATTTTGTTAACAAGCAAAGGAAATGACTCCTGTGATTCTGAGAACATGTAAAAGCAAATGTGCATTTCAATACAGAAATAAAATCACCAACTGGTTTGTACTTCGGTAGTTTTAAACAATTCTGGGTAGCTGAAAATCTCCAGTTATGAGTCTTCCACTCGGCTCTTAATTTCTTCACGAACACATCATCATAGGAGGTAGAAACCACCAGAACTAAACTCACATGAATCCCTGAAAGACAAATGCCTTGGGAAAATAACAAATGCTGAAAAGAATGAAATTTCATGACACATACTGGTTTATTTCAGAGCCCAGCAACTATTATTTGCAAAGTTGTTCAGAAAAAAAGCATGGAAAAATGTAGAAGTTGCTATGAAATAATGGAAAGCCATAGAGGACACACAAGCTGCAGGGGTGCTTCCTTCGAGCAGCCTCTGGGGAAGGAAAAACCTATGGAGAGCAGCATTACAAAAGAGGTCTTGGTTTTGGCCATTGTAGTATTTGACAGCATAGGAAAATAGGTATTCAGACTATCACTGGAGATAACAAATCTAAAGTTTATTTCCTAAATAGCAAGCTTGCCTGGAGAAGAACCTGTTAGCCACAGAAATGAGTCTATGCTGACATTTGTGGCCAGCGCCGATGGGAAGTATCAACTGTTTAGGAAGAGAATACATGTACTGTCATACAGGGTTACTAAAAGTGAAAAGGCAATCAAAGGGCCTCGAATCCCCTAAGGGTCACTGCCTAAGCCTCCTGAAAAATTAGTCCATATGTTCTGTATTATTTTCCTTGGCTGGAAAACAGATTAGGACTGTACAATATATACATGGGAAGTGGACACAGCTTCGTGTGGCCTACATTCACAAGAGATTCCCACATCCACTCTTTGGGAAAGAAACATAAGGAAGTACAGGTTATGCAAGGGTTCCTCTGCCTTTGGTGTTTCCTATTTCATGGTGTCTGTTCTTTACTTATCCTGTCACCTGATACAATGCTCTCGTAGAGAGAGATCTAGACACGATTGCACTGAAAGAGCACAACATTTCAGAGGTGTAGTATTTTATCTTCCCTTTGGCTTTATTGATCAACCATTAGCTTTAGATTAAATGCTGCACTGTGATTTTGATTCAGCTGCTGAAAGAACCTTTTCTATGAAGCCTAATCTCTTATGCCCTGAATTCATTCCTTAAGGTAGGTCTAAAACTAAGGCTGAAGTTTTGGGAAGAACTGTCTTTCCCCTGCCACATTAACTCTTGTCTTTGTTATGGGTGCAACCATTAATGGTTCCATTGTGGTGTGGAGAAGTATTTGTGAGGAAACTTCTCTCTCCAAGAAATGCTCTCATGTGCCTCCAGCTACTCAGGAGTAAAGTAGAGATGGTGCCCACATTGCTCATTCCCAGGATATTAGCAGATCTAAACGTTTTTGCTCAACTTTGACTTTTAAACAACTAGTTCTTTCTTTCAAAGGAAGCAAAAATCATTGCAGAAAAGATTCTTGGCAGCAGTTTTTTCTCTGGCTTCCTGAGGAATGCGCTCACTTTAAAAACTGAATGAAAAACCAATGGCACATAAAACTGCCTCATGACAATGCTGGCAGTTCTACCAGTTTCTCATCCACCCACATTTACCAAGCACTATGCATTATGTTAGAATTGTAACTTTGAAATTATAACCTCTGAGGACATGCTTTTTAATCACCAGTATCTCATTTTCTACCTTCAGAGAGTTGTGGAAGTGTTATTTGAATAGCGGGTACCAGATTTTAAATGTCTGCAGTGATTACAATATCCTGTTAATGATAGTATCAGAAAAGTCCTTCAGCTGAGACCTTCTGGATTCTCACATTCAAAGAAAATATTTTAGCAGCAGAGAAGAAAAAGCTCAGTATTTTCTAGTCAGCTTAGGTCCGGCATGGAACAACCTCAATGCTCTTTTGGCTCCTATTATGGTGAAAGTTTGGGTATTCCTACTTTATATCTCATAGAATATATCCCAAGTATGATGCTTAATATGACTTTTAAAAGCCTCTTAAGCAATATTGGACTTATTTCACATTAATCAATTTTTTTTTTCTCAGCAAATGTAAACATCTAGTCTATAATCAGTCTATAAACCAGTCTGTAAAGATGAAAATGTTCCTGCTCTGAACAGGAAAGTTTCAAGTTTTGTGGCTGAGTATGTCAGCACCAGACTTCCAACATGACATGCAGAGCTGAAGACCCAAATTACAGGCCACTCCAAACACAAAAGTTTAAAAAACAGCCACTCCCTTCTTTAAAAAAACTCTTGTGTATTCTTTTTGGTTTCTCTAAGAACAAGTTGTTGATGATGGTATTTTCCTACTGCATTTACAAAAGCCTAGAGTTATAAAAGCCAGGCAGGCAGCACTACCCAGCTGGAAGTTGATACTCACTTGCATAATGGCTGCCCTGTGAATAGGGCAGACTTCTTGCATAAACTCAGATTTGTAGGATATGATTTTTCTCAAGCTCTGCTTGCAGCCCAAGCTTCAAGCGTGATCTATAGCGGTACCTAGTTGCAATTGCTCAGTATCTCTGAAAATCATGTGGTCCCTACACATCGATAAGGAGCTTAACTTCATATGCTTTGCTTTGAATAACTAATATTTTTTTAGATGAAAATCTAAAAGCTATCATAGCATTTCAGACAAGGAATAAGATTTTATCAGATTATCATCCCTTTAGTGGCACAATCTGTGTTTTACCTAAATAGCCTGATAAGGCTCAAATGCCTCATGCTAGCCTCTTTCTGAGTGGTGTGTCACATGCTGAGAGCAGAAGAAGCTGAAATGTCACTGCTACCACATGGCCATGCCAAACAGCAGCAAGGATCTGACTGAAGCAGATTTACTCAGGCAGATGTGGCTAGCGACCCATGCCTCCTTCCCCTCTGCTCCTTGCTGACTTAAGACATTCACCCCCAGGGCAGTGTGGACAGGAGATAGCTCCCACAGCCATACCCAAACTTGGGACACCAAGCACTTCCAGTCCCATGAGCAGGTCTGGACATACAAGAGGTTGAATTCTGCCCCTTGTCGCAGGCGAACCTCTTCGCTAACGGGGATGGTCTGGCGCCCCTAGCCAGCGCCTGTGCTATGTTTTGGCTGCTTACTTGCAGTCACAGGCACATTTTAGCGTGCAGGATGGGCCATCAGTGATTTCACTCAGTATCACCTGAGAGACATGAAGCTGCTGAAAGCATTGATGCTAAACTGGGTGTTTTAGAAAGCCATCTCCACATGGCTAATTGTTACACTGATTGCTGATAGCTTGAAATATTTGCTGTCGGGGTTCACTATCCTGAAATCACTCACGCGCACCCACGCCCACACGCACCACGAAGAGTAGAAAACGATCGCATTCAGCGTTTTGGTGCTGCAGGTATGCAATGTATATAAATGTATATACAGTGTGCATGACGGTGCAATGATGAATTTCCTTATAGAAAAAAAAAAAAGTCATAAACCGCCCAGCGAGCGTACGCTCCCGGGGAGCGCCTCCGCCGAGGAGCTGCCGCCCGCACCTCGCCGGCACCGGGGCAGCCCAGAGGCTCCGCCGCGGCGCTCTCGGGATGCTCCACACTCCGCCTCACGCTGCTGGCCCCGGGCGTGCCGTGCCATGCCGTGCCGCGCCGCGCCGTGCCGTTCCGAGCCGAGCCGAGGCACACAGCCCCTCCTCCGTCCCCGCCCCAGCCGGTGGCGGCCCACCCCCGGGCGGCGGGGCGCTGCGCCGCCGAGCCATGCGAGGCTTTAAGCGGCAGGTGCGGGGGAGCGGAGCACACGCGTCAGCGGCGGCTGCTGCGGCCCGGCGGTAGCGGCGGCGGGCGCCTTTCGGCTCGGCGGGAGCCGCGGCGGAGCGGAGCATGTCGGTGGCGACCGGGGGCAGCGAGGCGGCGGCAGCAGCGGGCGGAGGCGGCGGGAACCGCGTTTTCTTCCAGAGCCCCCGCGGCAGTGGCGGGAGCGGCGGCTCCTCCGGCGGCTCTTCCCGGGAGGACTCGGTGTCGGCGGCGGCGGCCGTGGTGCAGGTCCAGCAGCGGCGCCACCAGCAGGGCAAAGTGACGGTGAAATACGATCGGAAGGAGCTGCGGAAGCGGCTGGTGCTGGAGGAGTGGATCGTGGAGCAGCTGGGGCAGCTCTACGGCTGCGAGGTGCGGGGCCGGGGTCGCGGGGTCCCCGGCGCGGTGGCTGTCGCCGCAGTCCCCTCGCCCACCGCTGCCTCCCTCGCCCCCGGCATCCTCCTCCTGCCCCGAGTCGCATTTCGGCGGTGGGCAGAGGAGCGCTGTCGCCGCCACCTCCAAATGACATTCCCGGTCCGCCGCCCCCACCCCGCCGCTGCCCCGCGCCTCAGTGGTGCCCCGGCTCAGGGAATGGCGAAAGGTGCCCACGTCCTATAGAAAGGGCGTCCCCGGTGCCCTCCCGAGGTGAATGGGAGGGACCGCCCTTTGGGGACGGGCGGTGGCTGTCGCACGACCGGGCACGGAAGGGTCCTTCTCCTCCGGGGGGGCCCCGGCGGCTGCGGCAGGTCCGGGAATGCCAGGAGGTTCCCCCGCGGGGGTGGTGTCCGGGAGCCGCTGTCCCCGCTGCCTTCCAGGGCAGGGCGGACCGGGGCTCCGGGGCGCCTTCCACGGGCCGGGCGGGCGTCAGTCCCCGTCAGAGGCGAGCCGGCCCAGCGCCGGGGGCCCGGCGGGTCGGGGGCAGAGCGGTGTGCTGGGCACTGGGCGAGCAGCAGCGGCGAGCGGGGGCTGCGCGGAGGCGGCTGCTGGAGAGGAGAGACTCCGGTGCGGGTACGGTCCCCTCTGCATCGTGGTTCTGCGTTGATACAGGGGCGGGGGAGATGCTGGCCAGGAAATCTCAGTGAGCGATTCGGAGGTCATTAGGACGAGAATCGAAGACACTGGGGGCTTGTATGTACCTGATTTGTACGTATCAAATCTGTTTCTCTGTTACTCTGGGCAAAGAGAGCGAGTGTTGCTGGAATGAATTCTCTTTTGTAGAGGACAGGTGAGCAGGAGGATGTTTCAAGATTGTTCAAAGAAATGGCAACTGTTGTCTTCCTTGCGAAGATAACGGTGTTGTAAGTAAAGGTAGTACGAATACTTTGTTTTGTCAAAGCTTCATGAAAAATGTAGACCTCTAATCCCCAGTGTATCGTATCTCCCTTTCACCTCAAGTATTTACTCCTATAAAGGATAAAAACGTTAAGGCTAAACTGAGGCTCGCACATTTCCCATCAGTAGTCTAATTCACTTTTGTTAGAGATTTCTGAAGTGAGATTTGTTGAAGCCAGATGTGAATTTTGCAGCTAGCATGTCCAGGAGCCAACAATCTCACTCCTGAGCATGCTGGAGCTAGGAAGACAAGAGCTTGACAGTCTTCGAGGTTTGGATGTTTTGAGTGGATGTGAAATAAAAATAACCTGGATGGAATATCTAGCACACACATAATACAAATGTTTAAAGAAACTCCTTTTATCTCAAATGTGATTTATTGGCCAATTGGTTAGAGTGACACATAAAAAATGAGAATGTGTCAAGTTAAACCTCCTTGATTGTTCACATCCATGAGCTGTAGGAAGGAAAGATACAAATGGAAACTCCAGTTAAAAATAATAAAAAGAAGAACTTCTTAGTTATCGTCTTGGTTAGACTTGCCTCTCCAGTCTCATGACTTGTTTGGCCACATAACCTGTAGGCTGTGAGGATTTTTCTGAGGCCGGAAGTGTTTACAGTTGTTTGGGTGAACTGATAATTCTGTGCCTGTGCAAGATGATAACTTAGTTAGTGTCTGGCCTGCTGGATCTGTCCTCTGGTTTGACTCACTGTTCAAAAGCACCAGGCCTGTTCTGGCTATGTGCTTTTGACATACAGGTGAACTTGTTCATAAGAAGGGGTGTGGTATACAGGACCAAGGCAAAGCCCAATGGAATTGTTGCTGCTCTTCACAGTATTCAAATCACAGGCTTGTTGGAGGAAAATCATTCATTCTTTTCCTTATTATAATTGTTGCTTCCAACTAAAGTAAAAGTAGAAGGAGGTCTGCTTTAGAAGGTCTCCATTAAGGTGGAGACCATATATAGCTGCATAAAAAGAACTTGTTTGATGATTTGGTTTCTGAGATGACTTTTAGGGGGAAAAGTGGTTTAACGTAACAAAATGTTTTTAGATTTGCAGGCCAAGGGCAAAATGTTTAAGTCACCTTCTGCTCTTCTTTGCTATTATGCGTGAACTCTATCCAGAGTCAGCACAGATGATGGTAGTGAAAAGGTCAAGCTATTAATATGCTATCAGAATAAAGTTTTAGATGTATGATGAGTGTAGTGATTAAAGACAATAGCAATTTAATGCAAGATGCTTTGCTTGAATCTGCTTGAATTACTTCTAGGCTTAGAGATGTAGCTCTCAGGCTGAAATTTAATCACCTATGCAGACAGTTAATAACCCTGTCTGAGGGCACGTTGGGAGGGGGTTGGGAATTGCTCACTTCAGTTTCTGTGAAAGATCTGCAATAGCTTCCCAATGCAATGACATTTAAGTTCTGTAACGATCTAAAATCTTCCAGGTTTTCAGAAATAGCCATTGAATTTTTAATCCTGGAAGAGCTAACCAATGTCAATGTTTCATTGCTATTCTGATTCAGAGCTTTATTTCTAAGGAGCCGTGCACTTCATTTCTGGGAAGAGCAGAAATAAGTAGAGGGTGCTTGCAGTATGGTGCACTGAAAGAGAAAGTCTGTAAGAAGACTGTATCTCTTTGTGGGACTGCATAAATGTAGTCATTTATGCTCACTGTTTTCCATTTAAATAATGTTTGCTATTATGCTGAGATTCATCAGTAAGTGGATACTTGCAGAAAGACTCCCTTTATTCAAAACTAAACATGTACTCATAGTCTCTCAAGTACTTGCAAGTTAAGTCAGCTATAAGCCTGTCTTGGCATGGCGACAAAGTTTAGGAGATGAGATTGGGAAATAACGAGACGGGTTTGTTTGTGCTCTTTTTCTAGTGGATCTTGTCTTTACTGGTACATTTTTAGTTTTAAAAATTGGATGCCAAGCAATATAATAGTGTAGGGGGTGTGACTTAGAAGGAGCTATTTGAGACTATTTTTAATGAAGACCTCAGTTCTATGACACAGAGATTGGCTTTAGAAAGGTTACTTCCACATGATGCAGACTTTAGGGAGAGAAGACCCTTTACCTGAATGGTAAAGGTTATCAAGGTAGAAAGCTTTAATAGGACCAGAGAGACTTAAGCAGGATTTGTTTGGCACCAGAACCTGTCAGGCTAACGTACTCAGGTCAGGTGCTTCAGGTGAGTATTGGTCTGGCTGTTTGCTTCTGGGACTGCTTCATTAAAAAACCCCCATGTTTTATAACCTGTTTGTTCTGGTTTCTGTGAATGCTGATACTGAGGTTACAATTGCAGATTAGTATATTGAAAATGCAATGCCTTATTTGCAGGGCTTGAACTGGCTTCAGTGTTGACCTCTATTAGGTATCTTGGTGCTAAAAATAGTTTCTCCACAGGTGCTTTGTGTTTTGGACTAAGTCCATTATTGGTTAAGAATTGCAAAATAATGCTGCACAGAACAACTTATATCATCACTATTCATTCCCTGTTGGTTTGCAACTTGGAGTTCAGCATAAAAGTGGTGACAGACCAGTTTTCCAGATGGATAATCTATGTTGTGTGCACCTGCCAAACCTCTATGACTTTGTATATGAAAAAAGAGACCACTGGACTTGTCCCCAGAAACCATTCAATTTTGCAGGTGAATTTCTGTGCTCTGGGGTCCTGTCTATGTAGAATTATAGCATTTGCTTTAAATGGTGCACAGATTTTTGCACCATAATAGTGAAGAAAGACTTTGCTTGTGCTATGGGTTTGTTGCTTAATATTTTTTAATGTAGAGATTTGCATGTGCAAATCAAAAGAGCCCCTAGACTTTGCACTCTAAAAGCTGAATACAAGACTTTCTGAGATATTGCTGAGCTTAGCTGAGTAATCAACTATTTTATTAGAGTATGTCTAGTGATGTATGGAAGTCAGTGCTTGGCAGGGGATATGATGTTGGTCTGGAAGTACCAGAGTGTTGTGTCCAAGCTTATCATTTTTCCATTCCAGGAATGGAAATACCCTGAGATTGTGTTTAAAAATTCACTGTACAATAAAATACAGTTGGAACAGCTGCCCATAAAGGCCCTTTGGGCATTTCCTTTAAAAGTACAAATCCATGTCAAACTGAGAATTGTTATGTGTTAGATTTTCTTCAATCTTCTGGTGCAGATACTGCAATGATAAGGATGGTGTGAAGTGCTGAAATGGGTGAGGGATTTCCTGTTGGCAGTGGAGTATGGGAGGGAAGGGAGCCATTTAACTCAGTCCTGCATGAATCAAGAGCTCTCTTTCACCTGGTTACTCGCTGACTGCAGAGCTGGAGAACACCCTCTTTGTCTGTCTTCCTGAAGCTGCTGGGATATCCTAACATTTCCCTCCACACACTCTGTCTTTTCCAAAACAGCCTGGTCAGCATGCTTCTAAGGCTGCCATGTGGTGATGTGGACCTGATGGCATGATCAGGTATTACTGATGCCTCAGGCTCTAGTGAGAAAATGTTTGAAATTCATGACTTTTTTCTCAGAAGGGCATTTGGTAAGAAAATCCACAGAATAAAACACTACAGAAACAAACTTTTGCCTACAGTCTCACTCTTTGAATAGACTTTTGACTTGGACTAAGATCTCTGAAATGGTAATTGCATGTGGATTCCTTTCTCAATGGATTAGAAATGGAAAGAGGCTAAGAAGGATCTGGGAACTAGAGAGAGTGTCACTTCTTTAAAAGGATGCAAGTTAGTAGGAGGCATAATAAAGGATTTCTTTCTTTGGGAGATTGACTGTTACAGTTTAGAGGCATTGGAGTAAGGTACTTGTAGGTCCACCAAATTGCTTAGAAATTTATTTGGATTATTTATTTTGGACAGCTCTTACAGATCTCCATGTTGTACAGCACAAACTTTGGTGTCCTCTCTTGAGGACAGGGATACGCACAACATGCTTGTCTGAGTTGAAAGGTTGCTGTGATCAGAGACCTGTAAATGACACAGGCAACACAGGTGTAGCAAAGGCTTTTATTCTATCATGTAGCAACCACAGAAAGGTATTTGCATCTCCAGGGCAGAAAATGGGAAGCCTAAGAAATGCATGTTGTTTTAAAACAAGCCTTGAAAAATGCATGCAGTTCTTTTCAGAGGAGCGGGCTTAAGGATCTGTGAGGGTAGCAAGCACCTGATGGTGATAAAGCCAGAGCCTTTGGTTTCTAAATGAACTTCTTGAATCTTGCCTTAAGTTCTAAAGACCCTACTCTAGTAGGAAATGTACCACTGTTCAGCTACTGCTGAACATGCCTTCTTTTTGCATGCAAAATGTGTACAACAGTGCAAAGGAATGCAAGGAGAGTCGTTCATCACAGTCAAGTGCAAGGTTCTGCACATGGATTGAGGCGATCCTAACCACAGTGAGGTGGAGAATGGATTTAAAGCAACCCTGAGCAGAAAACTTGGGGTTGTTGGTTGACAAGAACCTCAACATGAGCTGGCGATGTGCACTTGCAGCCTTGAAAGCCAGTTGTGTCCTTGGCCACATGAAAAGCAGCGTGGCCAGCAGGTCAAGGGAGACAGTTCTTCAGCCTTTACTTCACTCTTGTGAGACCCCACCTGGAGTACTGCATCCAGCTCTGGGGCCCCTAGCATAAGAAGGACATGTAGTGAGTCCAGAGGAGGGCCACAAAAGATGATTGTGGGATGGAGCATCATCCCCCCTGGGCAGGCCAAGAGTTGGGATTGTTCAGCCTGGAGAAGAGAAGGCTTCAGGGAGGCTTAGAGGGGGCCTGCAAGACAGCTTGAGAGGGGCATCCAATGAGAGGACAAGGAGGAATGGCCTTAAACTGACATAGAGCAGGCTTAGATGAGGTATTAGGAAGGAATTCTTACTATGATGGTGGTGAGGCACTAGAGCAGGTTGCCTGGAGAAGTTGTGAATTTCCCATCCCTTCAAGTGTTTAAATTGAAGTTGGGTGTGGTCCCTGCCCATGGCAGGAGGATTGGAA
>VYZR01069017.1:27385-38427 GCA_013400675.1 Oxylabes madagascariensis
TGTGCAGGTAATGTTGGTTTAGATCCAAAGTTGCTTTAGCACAAGGCTTCATTCCCTCACCCCAACCCTGGCAAAGTCTGCTTGCTCCTTTCTGAAATTTTTAGCCTGGCCATTGGAATGCCTTTCTGCTCCCAAATTTCCGTTATGCCTAGGATATTGAAACTATTTAAGGGAAAAATTTAAATAAAAGCAAATGAGACTCCATTGCAGCTCCCTTCTATTTCTTAGTCCTCCAGTTTTTCTGTTGCAATATGCACCTTGTGGACTTGGTTCCCTTCTTGCCACCTGAGTGAGATGTCAGTCTTTGTTTTCCCTATGTGACTTCATCTATTCTGTGACTTACCCTTTATTTGAAAACAGAGAATTTCCATATTTCCACTCACTACTCTGTTGTTATCACAAGCATGTGTTCTCTTTATTTTCTTCCCCCATAGCTCCCTCTGACAGGTCCAGCAGACCTTCTGAAGTGCCAGTAGGTGTTTTCCTGCAAGTTCTGGTCAAGTCTGTCACTCTTCTCAAGGCTTTCCTTGTTCTAGAGGATGTACACTCAATTCCAAAACTGCCTGGTCCATCCCAAAATCAACCTGCCAAGTGTTGATATAGGTGATGGTAGATTTTTTGCTGTCACAGTGATCAACATCATCTTTCTGGTTTGGACTCTCAGAGCACACGTTTTCAGCAGGATGTTCAAGAGGTAAGAGAAAACGTGTCTGTTTCCACAGGGAGGGATCCCCGGTGAAATATTTTTTCTTTCATGGTCTTTCAGACTTGCTTCTGTGGTATGATAACCCTGACACCATTCTGAATTTATATGCCTCTCATTTGTTGCTGGAGAAGGATGGATCCAATTTTCTTGGAGGCAAAAATACACACAGGGGTCCCTCAGGTGGCTGCTCCTGTACCCCAAGTCCCCCTGACTCCACCCAATTCATCCACTTTGGACACCAGTGGGAAACACCAGCAGGGTGCACTGTGAGCTTGCAAATGCTGCTTTTGTAAAGAGTTTATTCACACCTTGCCCATTCCATGTGACAAACTGGGTAACCCCCTCTTATAGCTCGACTCCCATCTTCATTGCTTTATTTTGAAGAGGTGATGGGTGCAGTTCACTGTGGCCATTGCATCTAATGAATTTATCCAAGCTCCTCACTCATTGCTGCCCTCAAGCTCAAGGGTGGGAACCTGTTGACTTTCTTTCACCCATAGCTGAATTCCAAGAGCAGCCAAATTTAGGGGAATTTTTGTAGCTATGAGGAGAGGGAAGCCTTGGGATACACTGAAGAGGGCGTGGGACCTCTGCACATGGAGATTGGAGAGGATAAAGAGAATCTCCTGGCAGTGGTTAGTCCTCCTGTGAAACAGGAAGGCAGGTTGAAGTGAAGTTAAATTCCTGCACTTTTGGATTTGTAAAGGCTCAAGTAATTTCTGAAAATTACCTGTTTCTCTCTTGTAAAGCAGCTAATAGTTTTTGCAGATCAAAACCTTTTAAGAAGAAAGAATGTCTTCCTCCTTTGTGAGTAGGCAATGGTTTATGTTCAACTGGTGAACATGGCACCCACCTCCAATTTAATCTGGGGGGCTAAGTTGATGGAAAGCTATCTAGAAATGAGATTTAGATAAGGAAGAAATTATTAAGCTATATTGTGAAGATAAACTGGAGACCTTCTTATCAGAAAATGTGGATAATCAGGTTTAAAAAGTAAAATGTTCAAGTGAAAAGTAGACAAACTAGTTAAAGGAAAAACATTGGGAACTATTACGTGTATAAAATACAACCCTGGCTCTGACCTACAAATATCTGTGGACTGAGACAGTAGTAGTGATGGGGAAAATATAATATCTACTTGGCATGTGTATATATATGTTATAAATGAGATAGCCAATTCTTAATAATAATAATGATTTATTATGACGACAATTAGAAAATTTAATTCAGCCACAATAATCAATTTGACAATAATCAATTAATGCATCACCGAGCCCGGGAATCGGTGTGGGGTGTCTCCCAGAGATCAGCATAAAGCTAAGCCCTGNTGGTAAAAACTATTAGAGACAAGTTTCTGGCATAGATGGGCCTTTCAACTGAGCAGTCACTGTCATATACTGGGGCTATACTACAGAAAAGAAATTTAATCAGAGAGCATGTAAAAGTATTGATAAAAGCAATTCCCTAGATTTCTCTCTCATTAATTACTTAAATTATATAGCTAACTTAAGTCACCTTGATATGCAATTGCAGGTCAATTTATTTTTTTAGAACTGTAATTGACGATTTTTTAGGGTGAGGACTGGATCTTTTCATCACTTTAACAGGCCTGTGTATTAGATTGGCAGTACAGCATCCTGGCCTTCCCCTCAGAAAGGTGCAAATGGGACTATTTTCAGCTCTAAAAGCAGGGTGTGAATGGCTGGGAACATTTTTCTCTCAGAAATGTTACTGGTGCTGGGTGACCTGAGTGAAATGTGCCCTTTTGGGATTTCAGTCTGGCTGCCTCACCTTACCTCACCTGTGGGAATGTTCTGATCATTTTATACACAGTGCTTGATAAATGTGTGACAACAAGAGATGTGTGCATGCTCTGTTTTGAAAAGAACAAGGCAGCTTCGTTTGAAGCACCTTCCTCGGTGTTTCTGTCTGGGTATTCTTTTGTGCTTGTGGGAGGGGATTTATACCCTGCTAATTTACTTCCAAACACAGCTTGGGAAATAAACAGGTTAAAGGCAAAGAATAAAGTAGGAAAATAGCTCGAACAACAAAAAAGCAATGCTAAACTGATGCTTACAGTTAGTCCCAGGGGTGCCTGTGCCTGGCTGTGTGTTGAATTTGCAAGCTCTGCCAAAGGATAAGTTGCCAAAACTCAGTTGAAACACGAACTGAAAGTCAGTGGCTCAAATTATTTGCTTGACTGAAGTTTCTTCGCTCATTGTTATTTAAACATTCTGAGTTTAGTTTTTGAAAAAGATGGAGCAGAAAGAATTGGGAATGTGGTTCCTTTCTGGAGGGAGCTGTGATAACTATTTGTGTGGGCATAGGGTTGGAGTATTGATAAATTCTCTGTGCCGATCTGTATTCCTTTACCTTGGCAAGCATTGAGGTTTGCAGCACATTCCCAAGCCCCATTTGCAGTTTGATGCACTGTTCAGTCATGTTCCAGTGTGAACCTTTGAAAAAACAAAACAAAACAAAAAACCCCAAACAAATACCACTAAACCCCAAAGCAACCCCACCCCCACCCAAAAAAAACCCCCAACCCAAAACCTAATTTTTTTCCCCTCCATCCCAAAAACTCCAACTTCCCTCGAAGTTATCCTTGTTGTAGACAAAACAAAGCGGGATTAAGAAGAGAAGGAACATAATAAAAATTTGGCATTGCTCCCCAGGTACCCATTAATGTGTTGAGAAAGAGCCTTTCACTCCAGGTGATTATACCTGGCAGAAACACAATCAGCGTTGTGAAAAGCCTCACTTTCTCCCCCTTCCTCCTCTTGATTCTCCCGTAAATAAAAGCTTTTGTCTTAACTTCTTTTCCAAAAAAGCAGCGTCTCCCAAATTTTTGAAGAGCGGGGTTAGCACTGATACTGGCAAATTTGATTTCTGATCTGAAAAAAAATTATTTGTGCTATAATTAATTCAGGGCTGAAGTTTCAGAAGGTTTTGTTTCGTTCTGAATAACCTGAAAAAGATTCACTTGCAAGTAAGAAAGACCAATAACTTCCTCTTTCAAAGGAAACTTAGAAACAGTTCCTGAGTACCCTCCAAACCCCTTGCATTGTGTGGGTCATTTGAACTTAGAATCTTAAAACATAGTTAGGTCCTTATTTCCTCTCACTCCAGCTGAATTTAGGAAATTAAATGTCTTTCAAAGAGTTTTAAAAACCTATGCTCTACTAACTTGTCCAAAGGTGGATCAGAGACAAGAATCCAACTCAGCTCTTTGGAGGTTGATGCAATTGAAATGATCATGAAGTCATTGCTCAGAAAGCAAAAATAAAATTAAATGCAGGGTGAAAGCCAAGGGCATCATTGTAAGTGTGGCTCTCACTCTTCTCCCTGGGACTGAGGAGTCCACTTCCAAGGGTGTTTTAGACCAGACAATGATCCCAGCACAGGTGAGAGATGCTGGGGTGGGGAGGAAGGGAGGTGTCTGTCAGATCAAGGACACTTCTGGAGGGAGCTGTGAAGACAAGAATTCTGGCAAGACGTGACATGGGCAGAGGCTGACTGACCCTACCACTTGCCTGCTGAATCTGTTGGAGCCAGGCTCTTTCCTGTTTCCTTTCACATATTCTCTATTTTTATGAAGTAAAAATTTTATAGTTAAGCAAACTAAGCACCTGCCTGTGCTAGCAAGTTTTGAGCAGAACCAATCCAGGAATACAAACATCCATTAGCATTCCTTTCCTTTTAAAAGCTAGCAAAGGGATAAATCTGATTCCTGCAGTGTGTCACCAGGGAGCAAAAACAGTTTTTGCCTTTTCCACACTACCCAATAATGGCGTGGACGTTTGCAATTTAGATTATAGACTCTGTGTAATCAGCCTCCTTGGTCTGAGCAGTTGTGCAGGGTCTAAGCACAACAAGATATTGATCTCAGCAGGAGGTGCAATGCAAACACTATCAAATAAACAGTTTGAAAAAGCTGAGGCAGAAACACAAATCCTACTGTTTATTTGAGAGCAATATTCCAAATTCAGATTCTGCGAACGTCTGTGTGAGCTTGTAAATACCTTATTTACATGTAAATGGACCTAAAAAAAAGCTGCAAGGTGCTGGTCTCTGAGGACATTATTATCTTTGCTTCCCCAGCCTCTTCCAGAAGCCACAGGATTTTTATCAGCCTAATGCCTGATCTTTGATCAAAGTAATTTGAAGTGTTTGCACTTTACACTCACAAATATATCAAATTTATTAGCTAAAATTCTGTATGTACAAACATAGCAAATAAATAGACACATTAAATAGTAAATGCTATTTTTACACTATTCTTGGAGTGGCGAAATCTTCAGAATAGATAGCAAAGATTCTACAGGAATAGCACTTTTTCTTCTTCTCTGTATTTGTTCAGGGAAAGCCATATTCTCTCTCCACATATTTATGCATTTGAAACTCTAAAGGCACAGGTACATGAAATTACAAGCACTTTTATTTTGTCTTATATATTTATACATATCAAGGACTGATTCCATTTAGCCTCCTCTATATCATTTTTCTCTACTGCCCTGTTGGGTTTGCTCAGAGACATTCAGCTGTGCAAAATATCAGAAGATTAGGATCATTTTTATTATCTTAGATCAGCTAATTAGTATATGCTTTGTCTGCTCAATTAAAGGAAAAACCCAGCATGAAAATCTTCTTTGATCTAAATGGCGTTTACAAAAGCATCTCTGCAAAAATGAAAGTTGTGTTTAAAGCTTTCAGCTGGAATTATTCATACAGGGCATGCCACTCCAGTGGGGAACAAGCTCACACACTTAGGAAGAAGAAGGTTTTATCTTTATAACTGTTGTACAGGATATTCCAGCTCTGTTCAGAGAATTTGTCAGGTAAATGTCCAGGTTTTAATTCACATAGACTTTGTATCAGCTCCTCTACTGTTCTTCACTCTGAGTTACCCTTCAGTTTCCAGATATCGGTGTAATTAGTCCTTCACTCTTGCAGAGTGGAGCAGTCAGCCTGTGAGAGCTGAGCCACTGTTTGAGCACAATCCAGGACTCTAAAGCAGGTAAACTGTCAGAGCTGATCATGTCAGCTCTGTGACTGAAATACCCGAGGAATCTCATTCCATACCTGGCCCTATCCCCCCTCCAAAGGGCTGCTGGGGGACTTTTGGGAATCCACAGTCATCCCCAAACTGAAGCAGCTCCTAGGAATTCTCATCTCAGCTCTCTGCTGTCAATGCTGCTGTGATTGTCTCATGACTCTTCAGATGGTGCCTTTGGAGAGGTGATAAAAGGATGATATTCCAGTCCCAGGGTAAAGTGTGTCAGATATAAGGGATGAAGAGATACTGAGATTCAGCATTCTTGTTTAACTGGATTTAGGCATCCAGAGGCAGAGTCCTGCTTCAGAATTCCAAAATCTGTGACGTTCCTGGAGCAACAGCTGGGCAGGGCACCTGAATTTTGGTGTAGACTGCCAATTTCCAAAGTCCAGTGAATGTGTTCCTTACCTTGCCAGGATCAGGATGTGAAGGGAGAAACATGCTTTGCCATGGTTTCAGAAGCTGCTGTTTGTCTAAGTGCTTTGACTTAAAAAGTAATTAAAAATCTTGGTCAGATAGTGAAAAAGTACTTTACAACCTTAATTTGAGCAATTTTTATCCCAGAAATTCAGCAGGGCCACCGAAATTTGGTCTGATCTGGATTCAAGAGCCACTATCTTCTAAATATTATTCCGAATTTGGGCTCAGGGAATGACACAATCCCTAGATGATGCAGAATAAGATATTTCACATTGCCTTGTGCTCATCAGCTGATTCATTTTTATAGAAAGTTTAAATAAAACACTCAAGAAAGAAAGTTTTGGAGAGCTGAGAAAGAGTAAAAAAGCACACAAAAACAACAACAAAACCGACCAACCAACTAAAAAAAAACTCAACAAAAACCCCCCGAACCCAATAGAAGCAAAAAACCCATCCCCACCCAGAAGATGTATTTTTTTACTAACAGAAGACCTCTGTGAGAATTCTGACAGATGCAGTGTGCATTTCTTAGCCTGCCATATCACAAGAGGTTAATGGCATCCATTTTAACAGGTAAAGACAATCCTAAAAAATTATTTCTTTGGATTATTCTCCAGAGCCGAAAATCCTGAGTGTGTGGTACTTCCCACTCTTCCAGACAGCAAGTAGAAAAGAAGACTTTTCTTCCTATAAAGTTTAACAGCACAAACTCTGAAATGATGAATGTGGAGAGAAACAGAACAGATAGGATTTGTTTGTTCTTAAGATTGAATAAGAAGGGCCCTGATAACAGCATATAAAATAATGAATAATCCAGGAAAGAAATTTGGAATTTAGGTCCTCTGTGATTCACAACATGAGAGAGATGGTATTGAATTAACTGAAAAATAGCATGTTCAGCACTGGCAAAATTAAGTATTTTTTCATATGGCATCTGATTTCACTGTGTAGCTAAATGCCAAGAAAGTTGCTAGGCAGGAACTCAGGATGAGAGATAGAAAAGAGAGTTGCAGAACCAACCACAGCTCAGGGACTCAGCATTTGCTGCTAAAAAGTAAAGAAATTTTGAAAAGAACCGATTTTGTGATTGCGATGAAAACTGTAAGGTACCAGCTTAGCCAACTCAGTTTTCTGGCCTCTCAGGTTTGTACTACTCACCAAAAGCAATCACATTTTCCTGTTGGCATTCCAGCTGCCTGATATTTATATTATGGAGGGAACAATGATCTTTTGACGCCGTTGGACACGCAATGACGGACACACTTCTCTCAGGGTGAGAAATTCCGAACTCCTCCTTTATTACGCATCTGACTCCATATTTATAGTATTTCTACACAAACCAGGGATTGGAGGAGAAGGTTGACACCTCTCCCATCCCATTGGTCAAAACAACTGCCCATCAGTTGATCCTTCCTCCAAGAGAGGAATGTGAACAAACCCCGTGTAACATAAATATTGCTTCTAATAATAACACCCATGTGTGAGAAAGAAACTGGAAACTATGAAAACATAGAATTCTAAGAACACACCAAAAGAAGGCTGAAAAATCAGGGCGACAATTTTTGGCATCACTTTTGTGTGAGGAACCCGTGGGTGGCAGGACAGGTGCCCGTGCCAGGGGTGACTTTGGTGCCAGGGGTGACTTTGGTGCCAGTGCCCTCACAGGTCCCCGTGACCCTGAGTGACCCTGAGTGACCCCTGGCTTTAACCAGGTCCTCTGAAAGGTGCTGCTGGTCAGTGTGTGGTCACTCCCAGGCCTGGCTGCCACCAGAGCACTGCTGAGGAGCTGTTGCTGATGCTGTGACAGCAGTGAGATCTCCACGGGCTGGATCCATGGGCTGGGCCCCCCAGCACCTCCAGCAGCCCAGGGGAGGAGATGCTGCTCACAGAGAGCCCCAGCCAAGAGTGCTGCGGTGTCTGGGCATGGCAAGGGTTGGAATCTTCTCATCCTCTGGCCCGGGGAAGAGAACTGACTGCTGTACTCCCAACTTTCAAGTTCTGCTTGGTTTCTGTAGTACCCAGAGGAGATATTTTTCTGTGTGTGTATTTCTGATATGAACTAAGAAAAGCTTTGAAATACAAAGTTATTTCCTCTCCGTCTCATCCAGGTGCCACAATGAACAGCCAGGTCACGAGAGAGCACACTTCTATAAGGCACAGTAACAGGTATTTTGTGATGTTTATTGAGTGCATCTTCTGAGTGCTGCAATTTGGAGCATTAAGGGGCAAAAATCTGCCAGGAGCTGCTCACCTGCATCCACTACATGCTTCTAAAAATCACTCTCCAAAATAATTGTGTACAAGCATAAAGATTGTGTTGGCATTTCTGTACTTTGAAGATTGCTTTTTAGCTTCTGCCAGGAAGGGAACAAAGACACATTGTTCCCTGTATTGACTTTCTGTTCTTTATGCTGAGACATTTTAAAGAGAGGATATTTCTGGGGACTCTCCCATCCATGTATGGATTTCTTCCATCCTGTTATCTGCACCTACTGAGATGTAATGTTGAGGACTGGGTCACTGATCTCACAGAACTCCAGTTCTGCCCTAAAATGAGTTTTCTGTAATCACTCAAGCTTAGTACTTGCTTCTATCAGTGATCAGGTTGGTATAGAATTGCCTGGGATGGATTTTTCTGTTTTTATTATTCTAGAAATATTATTAGAGGAGCGAATTTGGGGCTACAGGGGACGGCAGAACAGTGGTGGGTTCTGTCACACAACCAAGCACCCACCAGCTCCTTGCTCGTTGCCCTCTGCAGCAGGTCGGGGAGAGAATTGGAAAGAAAAAACACAACTTGGGGGTTGAAATAAAGACAAAAAGATGAGGTGATGCAGAGACAGACACTCATCACTTCCCAGCAGCAAGTCTCTGAACAGTGGCTCTTTTGGAAAGATTTCCCCAGTGCTATTGCTGAGCATGATGTTTTATGGCGTGGAACAGCCCTTGGTAAGTGTGGGTCAGCTTTCTCCCCTGTGCCCCCTCCCAGCCCTCTGCCCACCCCCAGCCCACTCACTGAGGGCACAGACTGAGAAACAGAGAAGATCTGGAAGCTGTGTGAGCCCTGTTCGGCAATAGCTAAACCACGGGTGTGAGATCAGCACAGTTTTAGTCACAAATCCAAAGCACAGCACCATATGGGCTGTTAGGAAAAGAATTAACTCTGTCCCAGCCAGACCCAACACAAGGACGTAACAGCAACATTCATAATGTTATAAATGCAAACAGGTTTATGGATTTCATGTCTGCTGTTGTGCCTTAACTCCCCATTGCTTGGTACTTCACGGGAACTTGGACTGTGCATCAGCCAAAGAGGGAAATCAGAACTTCTCTGTGTATTTGCTGGCTGAGGTCAGTGGTTTTGCTGCCGTTCTCTTCAGTAGATCCAGAATTCACTTTGTATTCCCAAAGTTCAAATGTTGCTACAGGTCCAGACAGAAAGGATTCAGAAGGAATTGGAATTAAACTCCAGACTGTTCAATGCGAGGTATTAATTGCCTCATTGGATTTGCAATCTTTGAGAAGATCTTTAGTTCAGAGCAGTCATTAGACTGATGGAGAAAGCGATTAATGAAATGCTGGATGTCTGCACCACCCTTTGCTTCTGCTCACACAGGACCTGTGTCTGGTTTTGTCTGCTCTTCTGCCCCACAGTGATCAAAGGCAACTCTCACTTGACTTAGGAGCCCACAGGGACCTCTTCTTGCTCATTTCCACGTTTCACACGTTTTGAAGTCCTGTCTGTGGGATAACACCCTGTATCTGTAATAGAGGGCAGACAATACTAGAGTTGTTTCATTGGAGAGATTTCACACAACAGCAAGCAATTATGCTGAATGCCTTTGAAGATTGGAGTAGACTTGACTGCACTGGGAGCTGATAAAATGGTTCATTTGTCTCATTCTTCTGTTTATCACAAGTCATTCATTTTAACAGGCTGTTTCCAGTTCTGCTCCTGAGCTTTACATAAGACTTCTGCAAAATCTTTTTACTTTTGATACATACAAGCAAATCAGGCCATTCAACAGGAGGATCAAAACCAGGTGTGCCTAAGGAGATTAAAAATGACTAACAAGGATGTGTTACTGAGAATTGTTTGTTGTTCACAATACAGTGATGCTCTGTGATGCAATATAATGCAACAGTGCCTTACAGATTAGGACTGAAAGGCACACTACACTGGGAACACAGAACCCCTGGATCATAATTAAAATGGGAATGGGAGGGCTGAGCCACTGCAAACCTTTTATGTGACTTTGGGTAAGTCCCTTCATGAGGCATAAAGTAGAGAATAAAATATTCTCCCTTTAGTATCTTCTGGAGAACCTGTCCTCGATTTTTGCCATAAAGAAATGTTTGTGGTTTGGCTACAAAATAAACCCAACATTTTATTCCATGTCTTAGAGTGATACCATAATATGGTCTATAACCTTCTGAGTACAGAAACCTGTGTGTGTATTAAAAAGAACATGAGAATACTCCTCAAAATAGAAATCCTGAGATATTTACAGAGGGTGATTGAAAGTTAAAATGCAGAGAATGGCATGTAGACATCCTGAACTCAAGTTCTAGGCCAGTACCAAAACCACACCTTAGCCTGTCAAAGGGGAACTGTGTAATTCCTGAAAGAAAGTGTGAAACTGGATGTTACATAGTTGCCCTGGATATAAAGTTTCGACTATTTCCCTGGAAAAAGGATAAAAAAAGTAGGGATCCTGGAGATAATAATTTAAGTGAAACTGGATGCTTTTATCAGAGGATTAGGACATCAGCAGGCACCTGGTCATGCACAGTATAAAAATAAATCTTACACATTTCTATATATAGAAATATATTTAGAAATTATAAATATTTTTTTTT
>VYZR01069022.1:5211-23294 GCA_013400675.1 Oxylabes madagascariensis
TACAACTAGAGAGCATGCTCTGACTTCTCTCCCACCTAAAAGCATTTGATCTTCTGTCCCACCCAGCTGACTGTAAATCTTGGTCCTCTTTCTGAAAGGTGTTAAATAATTACAGGGAGTTTGTACTTGATTATGGAGCCAATGACCCAGGTTCAGCTGACCTGACTTTTTCCTTCAGTCTTAGGAGCACTTACTCCACAATTATGAGTGCCTCAAAAGCTAATGCAAAGGGAAAATTGCTTCCAAAGAATGGTTAAATCTATAAAGAACTAGTTACCACCAAAGGAGCCTGTTTTTCTATTACCATAGAGAAAACCTGGACCTTAACTTTAAATGAGAGTGCTAACTTTTAGATATCAAAATCTAATTGAGTTCTCTACCAAACCAAACTTTCCCAAGAGTGGTAAAACCTTTTAAAGCAGCAGAGAAAGGTGGTACAGGACAAGTAAATAGTACATTAGTTTAAGTTAAGGCTGGAGATCCAGTTAGCTGATTAGTTGGTATGTTGTATACTAAGCATAGTAATCTGTTAAATAGCCTTGTTACATGACTAGAGATGGGAATTTGGGAGCTGATTTATAGATGCTTATCAGGCAAAGTGTTGAAATTAACAGAAGGAGTTAATAAGGGCATGTAGAAGATTTGCCAAATAACATTTCCAACATAGTTATTGTACAGAAGACTGTAGCATTTAAATCTTAGCACTATGATTCAAGAGCCTTCTGACTGAGATGCAGCCCTCCTTCTCAGCTGTTGCCTTCCCTGAGGCTAGGGGGGCAGTAAATTGAAGAAAAATGTGGCTGTATATAGGATCCAATACTAACTTTTCTCCTAATATTTTCTTAAAAATATTTTTCAATTATTTTGTCCTCATTCTGTCATTTCCAGCCTGTGGCTTGCACACAGAATTGAAATCAATTTAAATACTACTCTTACAAAATCTTATATTGAATTGTAGAAAGTTAAATTATGAAGAAATATTTGATAATTTCTCATATCTAATGAACAAATGATGTATTTAAAAATAGAATTTTTTTTTCCCTAAATGGATTTTCCTTTTTTTTTTGTAATGAACTAAGCTTTTTTTAAAAGAAGCCCAAACCTTAAATATTGTCTTGATTTTCTTTATTGTCAGTCAGAAAAAAAGACCACCTGCATATATGTCACGTGATTTTAGCAATGTTGGCCCATTGATAGCTCTTAAGAACATTCTTGGCTAACAATATGAGGGAGTTCTTCAATTCTTCTGTGCTCTAAGATGAAAAGAACAAAAGATCCTTAGTTATACGTATCTCATTCCTGCAGGTTTATATCCTTATGTAGAATTTCAGCATTTAGTTGGAATGTACTTCTGTGCCTCTGTGTGCAAAAGAAAAAGGACAAATCACACACTGTGTCTCAGCTCTGCTTCCTGCATTTCCCTGGCTCCAGCATCCCTACAACTCCATGTATGAGAGGCGTCATCTTGCGTTTGTGTTGGGTGGATGTAATTAGTGCACTGAACTATGAAAGGCTGGGAGCTCATTTAAAATTAATTCTATCAAAATAGCATTTCACTGGAGTGAGGAGACAGATTATTGTATCTCGAAAAATCTTTAGCTGAAGTAAAAGAAAGAAAAGGTTTCTAGCTGCATTCTTTTACCTACAATCAAAATGCTGCACCCTTCATTGACACAGGCTGTTAACTTAAACAGAAAAACAAACTTTAAGGTTCTATTCTTCGTGTCTGAGAGACGTTGGGCTGCATCCTGAACACACTGAAATCAGTGCTAGAAGTCCCACTATAACGTATGCTTTGAAGAAGTAGTAAATAGTCATGCTCATGGTAGATAAAGACATACATATGTAATGAACCATCCCAAGAACTAATGGGATTTTAATGGGATTGATTTGATATACCAACTTTATACTGTCCTCTTCATGGGATGTGTGATTTATTTTACAGTACATATATGTGGGGCCTGGTGTTCAAATGAAATCAGGACCTGCAACAGGATTCTGTAAAAGCAGCATCAGGTTCTCTTCTGTGGCTTTTCATCCAGCCATACATCATACAGCAAGAGTTGCTGGGTGCTGCAGACTCTTGAAAACCTGGTCTTAACTGTGGGAGAATTTGTAAAAAAAATCTGTTTGTAGCGCAGAAATACAAGAGGCTGAGTAATCTCCATTGAAGGTCATGAGAGCTGCTCCTCTACAGAGCTAGAGACCCAGACCATGAGTGGTGGAGCTGTAAGTGCACACTCGTTCCATTCGTGTGAACGTCATAGCAGCAGCTCATTTCTGTCTGTCCCACCGTGGCAGCTGGGAGAACTACCTGAAATGTTTCAATTTTCCTGGTGTCCCATTGGTTTTTACAGACAAGGGTGAAATAGTCTTTATTTTTCTACTTTATCTGCAGGCAAAACCAGCTGGTTTTCAAAGGTATTTCAAAGGTGATCGATCTTTTTATCATGTTTTTCCTGGTGTCTGTTTCTTTGACAACTCCCATCTCCTAAATGGATATGTGCTATCCGTCACAGCCTTGGAGAGATGTGTGAGCAGTTCCATTATTCATTTGCCTCATTTTTATATACTACTATGGAAATGAGTAAGGTTTTTTGTTTTGGTTTTTTTTTTTTTTTTTAAAAACCTGTCTAGTCCTTAAACAAAATGGAAGCTGGGAATAAAATGAGAGATAAGAGAGATTATTTCTTTCTCTGGAATTGTATGCACCCTGGAGGCAGTGCCAATAGTCTGATCTTGCCAGATATTCACTCCCTTCATAGTGAGAAAATCTGTTTCTTAACACTTCATTAAGGTCTGAAGGTATAAAGCAGTTTGCAGTATCAAACCTAGAGTACCTAGCAACTTGTACTTGTCATTTTTTTCCCATTTCTCAACCTAATTTATAAGCCTGGAAACTTATTTTGTAAGAGAAAAAGCACAACCTAAATATAGGGCTAGATATTTATTCTTTCCCTCGGTGTCAACCACTTTTTCTTGCTTTTATCAGATATTTTCGGGAGAGCTAAGCCTTTGTGCAAAGATTTGTGCTCTTTCTACACCTTCTGCTGGCATTTTCTGACCTTAATTTCAAGTGATTTTTCAATGCAAAAAGCAGTTATAAGAAATAGAATTTCAAAGGTATCAAATGGGCTCATCTAAGGGAGCCAGTGCAGCAGCCTGAGTGTAATGTCAGACCTTGGTCAGGGACCAAGATCCAAATATGTAACAGGGAACAAACCAGTCTCTTGGGTAGGTGCACTTGATATTGATCACATTTTGGGACCGTCTTCGCTTTGAAGTCACTCTTTTCTTGGAACTTCTGAAATTCAAGTATTGAAATATTGAGTAAAAACTTGAGTAGTGTAGAACAAAGAGTCTGATGTGCTCCAGCCCTTTCTCCTGCACTAACTTTCTGACTAAAATTTGGGCTGTACTGTAGGTTTTCTCTTCTCTCTGAAGTCTCTTAAGGTATACTAGGACTTAGCACTTTTTAACACAAGTGCTTCCTCCTAAGCTAACTCCTAGAATCCATGCATTTACTGCAAAGAGATTAAGACTATATTATAGTAGTGTTAAAGTAATAGGAGGAGCATTTTGCCCAGAGGCTTTTGTTCACTCTGAGCTCTCCATCTGCAGATGTAATAAAGTCCCTTTGCAACTATATCTCTGAAAAGTCAGTCATATCCACCCTTAAGAGTGATTTGTGATTCTCTGCAACTTTGTTTAGTGACAAGAAGGATTAGGAATTCTTCTCATTGCATTCAAGCTACCAGGTTAATAAATATTTTATTACATATCTATACATTTTAATACACATTATTTTAGTTTATAATATAGTAATTTATTTTATTTTGTGTTTAAGAGATTAATTTACATTCTTTGAAGTCTCAGGCTTTTCAGGCAAGTTATCTTTGCATTTCTGCTGATCTGTCATCATGCCAGCAGAACAAGATGATCTTTCTTTGACTTCCAGTCTTCAAAACAATCACTATCACTTTATAGTGTAACGTGCCTTTTCTCAATGATTTAGAAAATTCTGGTATTGACAATACAGTAACATGAGTGGGTTTCTTGCTTTGGTTTCTAAAAGAGAGAAAGTCTCTTTGAGAAACAAATTATAGTTATTCATGTTCTCTGAGTCTATGATACTGTGGCATTCCTGGAGAGTGAGTATAACATTAACTGCTTTAGATTTTGCCAATAAACCTAATTTTGACTAAATTAAATATGGCCTCTCTGCCTTGCTTACAGTTTCATATTCTGTACCAAGATGAAACTTATTTTTCTTAGAACTACAGTAAGCTATAGTACTGACCTGTCAGTGACAGGTAACTGATGGCCTTTCCTGCATTCTTTTAAACAAAGTCCTTTGAATAAAACCTCACAAAACCAGATTCAAACACATCCCTCTTAGTTTGCGTTCCAGCTCTTCAAGTAGGTTCAGCATACTATTATTCGGAACATTTTATGCCTGCCCTTTACTAGTAACTTTATTACTAACACCTAGAAATAGTTTACCTTCTAAACTTAATGCAGTGTTACAATAGTTTTTATGAGTAACTACGTTTTAACAATCCCTAGAAATTACAGTTTTTTAATGTTAATATCAAAGACATGTCATCTGGGGAGAAAAGGCCAATTGCATTAGAAAATCTAGCTATTATCCAAGAGAAACAACACACTTCTAATTTTAAATTCATTTTGATCTGCCTTCTTTGAGACTAATCCTATGTTCAGATCACTGGCAATGACTGCCAAATTTTAAGAGGGACAAGAGTTACAGGGCGCACTGAAGGAGCATTCTCTGGGAGGAATAAGGTAGGTGGGGATGAGGGAAGATTGCAGGACCCATGTGTCGTGTCATTCCATTGCTCAGATGAGCTGGGCTAGGTGTGCAGTTATTTTTGGGGGCGTGCCAGTGACAGCAGCAGATGCAACCTGATTTCCTTTGCTGCTGGGGTCTGCTCTACCTGCACAGCTGTGCCCAGCACAGCCAGCGTGGCGGGAGCTGGTGACCATCAGCTGCTCCTGAGCTGCCTCGGTGCCACTACTCGGTGTTTGTAGATTGAACCTTGCTGTTGACACCATGCAGAGAGATGTATTTTTCCCAGCTTTGATAAAGCAGCTATCCTTGATCTGTTCACAGCCTCAGAGGGAATTCCCATCACACCCTGGGTCGGGAACTGGCAGCAGTGCTGATAATAGTCATTACGGGCAGGATTAAAGGCCAGTATGTGCCCCCCTCTGTCCCTCTCATCTACTGTCACCCAAACCATAGATGAAATTCTAGGTTAGGGAGGGCATCATATTGCCTCCACTCAGAAAGAGAGATTACAGAGAATCACACTGTCAGCCAAAAATATACCCTGTTACAGTCAGCCCAGGCTGCCTGTGAAGATGCGGGGAAGGTATGGTGGGGGAAACACAGCAGCAGCTGAGAGTGTCGGCTGTGTCTGCAAAGTAGGTTGTCTGTAATAAGAGAGAGGCAGCACCCTCTGCTTGATGTGCTGCCAGAAACCCTACTGAAAACAGTCAAGTGGCTCAGAAGCACCAGCAGAACTGTCCCATGCACTCAGATCAGCTAATCCTATAAGGTGTCATTCCCAATCCCCTAAGTCAGCTTGAGCCATGGTAGAAATGAACTGCTGCTTGGTGGCCGTCGCACCAGAGGACTGACTTCCCCTTCATTCCTCTGACACCAGCCCTTCACTTGGCCCTGCTGTTGTGCAGCTGCACAGGGAATCAGCCTTGTGAACTGACCTGGGAGGAAAATTTGCTTTTTGGGTTTTATTTTTTCCCTTCCAGACAGATCCATGCCCAGCCTCCCCCGGCTGCTCAGGTACATGAGTGCTTGTGAAAGCACAGCAGGGTGGGTGGGTGCACCAGGAAGCTTAATTTGGTGTTGCTGAATGCAAATCATCTTCTGAGTGAACTTGGCCCATTAGCTAGAAAATAAATGATACTGTGGCAGATCCTCTTGGGATCAGAGAGAATGCTAAGTTTTTTTAAAGCAAAAGTCTTCTCTGAATATGCCAAGCTGTCCCACTCTTATACATTATTGAAAAAACCTCTAAGCTGCTTTTTAACACTAGTTTCTGTTTTATCCTTTCTCTGAGCTTCACATACATTTTTGAAATATCTCACAATCTGGTTGCCATTCACAGTTTGGTCTTCACTGTTGAGAAGTGATTTTCAATAATCACCCAGCATCAATGGATAACAGTGTGCTACAGCTAGAGCAGATCAAATCTTTCCCTTCACCTTCTGTGATTTTTAAAATAATTGGCATTCCTAGAACAGTATTATAATCTGCAAAATGTATCATTTTTTAAAATAAAAAGCCTCCTAGATAATGTCCAGCTTCCTTAATTATCTCGCAAAAAAGTACAGTACAGTGGGAGAAAAGTTATATCAAAAAATAATCAACTGAAAGCTAAACCTGTTCATTTTATAATGGAAAACAATTTTCATAGCTCTGGGATATTTACATTAGTCAAACGTTATCGGAAGTGTCTGTATTCAGGGTGCCTGGTAACATGTCCTGTGAAGACAGGCTGAGAGAGTTGGGTTTGTTCAGCCTGGAGAACAAAAGGCTCCAGGGAGACCTTATAGCACCTTCCAGCACCTAAAGAGGCTGAAAGAGGGCAGGAGATGAAATTTTAACAAGGGCATGTAGTGATGGGACAATGGGTAATGGTTTTCAACTGACAGAGAACAGGTTTAGACTGGATATCGGGAAGAAATCCTTTACTTTTGGGGTCGCGAGACAGTGGCACAGATTTCCCAGAGAAGTTGTAGATGACCCATTTCTGAAAGTGTTCAAGGCCAGGTTGGATGGGACCTTGAGCAACCTGATGTAGAAGAAGGTGTCCCTACCCAAGGCAGGAGTGTGAAACCAGATGGTCTTTTAGGTTCCTTCCAACCCCAGTCATCCTGTGATTCTGTGTTGTGCCTGTTTTCTCCATCTGTATAAGCTAAGGCAGACAAAAAGTATCTCAGTTGGAATGCAACCATCTCAGAAATTAATATCAATCAGCCATGGTATTTGTTAACTTGATTCTTCGTTAGGTACAAACTCAAGTCTGGCTCTGGGTAGACTTGACTTTGTACCTAATGAAGAATCAGTATCAGAGGAGATGGGGCACCTCACATTCAAGGGGGCAAATGCAGAACTACAGCTGAAGCTCAGTTGACTCACTGGAGTCCTTCCCTCACCATCCCCCAGGGCTGGGTCAGCTGTCATTTTCACAGATTAATTTGGTTTTAAATACTACTTTTCTTCAACTGCTTTGTAATGCTTTTTACTAGTGTGGTGGTGGTGGTTTGTCTGACCTGGAGTCTTGATTAGTCAGTGTAATTTATTGACATAATTACGTCTTTTAACATCAGCTATGAGAAGTGCCACACATGCCATTTACATGCCCTGCACACATGCACACATCAGTGTAACTCTTCAGAATGTACTGAGGGAATGAGCACTGCAGAGTGGAACGAAGTACTCAGATTTCTGAGCTTTCTAGTGCAAACTGGCCATGCAGACTAGGGAGGTTTGGCTCCCAAATCTAAGTAGCTGATTGAGGTATAGCCTGGCAGAGTTCATTAGAGGAGAGAGCACTGCCCCAGCCAGCACAGCTCTGTTCTGGAGATCTCTGCACTGGCATAATTACATTACTTCTCATTCTGATTTATCTCAATGTTTGCTCACTCAGCATCTCTGTACTGTCCATTACAGACCTGCCCGCCCCACAGTCTCCTGGAATTGTGGATTTTTGCAGCATCACTTGGGAAAAAAAAAATTTTTTTTGGAAAAAGTGTCTGTGACTGTTGCTGATAGTGCAGCACTTAGCATAATGCCTTCCTTGGCTGGGAATCTCAAGTGAGCAGAATCTGAAAGTGAAGGGAGGCAGTAGGAAGATGCAGAAATCCTTCATCTCTTTTCCAAACTCTAAAAACAAAGGACAAAAAGAGCACTGTGTTACCACTCTGTGAGAGTGATGGCAAAATATTCTTCCTTCCATCCCCTCAAAAAGTCTGGAAATAAAGCATGAAGTAGAAAAGAATCCAGCAGGACCGAGGGAAGAGGTTGAAATTCCCAGTTTAGTGCATATTTACCCTGTGGGCTCCTCCTGCCATATAGGGCATCTATGGCTCTCCCAGGTGAGCTTCTTATCTGCAGCTTCTCCAGCTCCCTGCAGCAGCCCAGTCAAGCAGAAAAGTTCATCCATAAGACTTTTATAGGTCACCTGGTGCTTGGACTGCTGCATCCGAGTGGCCTTTGTGCTGATGGAGAGAAATAAACACAGGAAGATTCTGCAGGAAAGAATGAAAGGAAATAGCCCATGCTTGGGGCCTCAATCATCATACATTTGCAGGAAGGATGGCTATTTGGGGGCAGATACACCCTAAACAGATAGCACATTCACCACAAGCAGGAAACAGAGATAAATTTAGATAAAATCCAAGGATACATAAAAGGAGACGGACAAACAAAAATTATATCTGTTCCTAAAGGAGATGTGAAAATTAAAGGGAAATCTGTACTGTGGAAGACAGCCCTAAGGGGCATAACACAAACTTTGTCATTAAAAGCACTGAAAAGCCATATAATCATGTTAGATGAATAAGATGTATTAAGAAGTAACATAAGAATCATCTGCTTTGGACTGAAATGGATAGAGTTCCATAGCTAAACTGAAAATTTTAATATTGTTTTAGTACTCTCACTGACCTGCTGCTTGTATTTTCTGCCTTGGATATCTGCTGTAGGCCTGGTGCCCATGAATTTGCGGGACTGGAGCTGGATGGGCCTTCTGGTAAAGGCAGCTCAGGTCTCTTCTGATTATGACTTTGTGGGATTTCAGAAATGGCTAATGAGAAAAAATACAGATCATGGACGATATTCCAAAAGAAACTATGTATCACTGGTTCTTCATAAAATGTACTCAGGCTATGGGAGTATAAAACCTATCAATAATGAATGAATAGATTGCAGTTCCATTATTTACTGTAAAAAATATGCTCTGTAAGTATGCATAAAATTGCAATAAATAAAGGAAGCTTGGGGAAAGGCAATCCCCACGCTAAAAGAAATATAAAGGAGCTGGCAATAGAGAAGTACTTCCCTGGATAATTTTAACAAGAGACTGGACGTCCTATTTTGTTGCACCCTGAGGAGATTGACCAAGTCACTTCTGTGAGACAGGGTAAGTAATTTGGTAGTCATTTTCCACTTCAGATCCTCAAAATTCTATTAAACCAGGATAGAAATGGTTACCTTTAGGGTGTAAGATGATGGATGAAATGCCTCCTGTGATGTGTGCTCCTCCTTGATGAGACTTCTGGCATGTGATTTCCTGGGGAGTTCACAATTGGCACATTAAAATAGATTAGTTATGAAGAACATACAAACAGTGTGGACAATGGCTTTTAGGAATAAGGTTACAGTTAAGCTTTTATGTCACTGTTAGGTAGAGATTACCCACAGGCAGCACAACAGAAATGACCCTCCAGGGTGATCTTAATCAAAGAGGTGGCACAAATCTTGTGCCTGAATTTGTAGTTAAAATAATGAGTTGGGAAACCAAAAAGACCTGTATTCTCTGCTGTCAAACTGGTTGGTCAAGACTGGCATGGAAAGGAAAGCAAAGACAGCTGAGGGGAGATAAATAAGAACAGAACTCCACAGGGCTTTGAAGGAGATGAATGTAATGAGTTAAGGGAGTAACTCGAGGGAGCGAGTGGCATAATTAAAGCAATTAGAAAAAAAAAAAGTGGTACTAGCAGATGCATTTCTCAGACCCAGAGGGTAAAATATTGGGTCAGAGAAGAGGATGCTGCAGCAGTCAGGAGTTCATATAGAAATTTAACTAAAAATAGGTAAGGACAGTGAATTGCAATAAGTCTAGAAGGTCTGGTAAAATAACTCTCAAAGAAAGATCAATTACAAGCTCTCTTTAAAATGATGGAATAATATGTCCCAGAATTTTTACATGGAAATTATTTTTATGATTATATATTGCAGCATTATTCTGAAAAATATTTGGAATCTAGAATTCTGATTACCATTATTACACCTATCTGCTGAGATGAAATAAGTTTAGGTGGACAAGGAAGAAGAAATGCACTTAATGATGTTTACAGAGACTAAGGAAGGTTGAGAGTTATTCAGGAGTAATTTTAGTAAATATGGAGATTCAGATGGAGCTTTGGTTAAATAATCTGAACTGAAACTATATACTGCTATTTTATTCTTAAGATGTGGAAAGATAGGGCTATTTGTTTTCCCATAAGAACTATGAGCCTATTTTCCTAGCATTCAGCTTTAGAATCATAATAACACAAAAATGTGACTTCTAATGTACCAGAATAGCTTTTCCTTATGATTCTCAGAATTCTATTAATTCTGTCCCAGGGCAAGAGTAAGAAAAAAGCTGATGAGTTGATGGCATAATGCACTATCTCTACCGGATTGGCATAGCTGTATTGCAGTAAAAGAAAGTCACAGTCAGTGATTTATGAGGTTACAAGTCTTCTCAATTTACACTGATTACAAACCAACCAACCAAACAAACAAAAAACTGTAAACCCCTCCCCCCCCGAGAATGCCTTTAATTGTATAGTGTATTCCACATAAAGACAAAAATGTATGTCAACTCAGCAAGCAGTATCACTGTTAGGGTTTAGTTACAAACTTTTTTTCTTACTATGTTTTCCTTAGCCTCTTTTCATCTGCTCCTATTATACTTTTGGCATTTCTATAACTATGGAACTAGTTTTATGGTAGTTACAGCTCCTGCTTGCTTTGCCAGAAAGAAAGTGCTGCATATCATGTAGGCTAAGGTGGCGGAAGGAAAAACTGCATCTATTATGAATGTTATAAAAGCAGTACTTGTGTCAGTTTCTTTGACTGATTCATCTTGTTTTCTTTATAACAGTATAAGTTACTTTGTTATTTACAACATAAATGAAGAGTGTTGGGTAATTTTTAACCAGTAGTACTTTGTTTTGTTACTTATTGTAACTTATTGGAAGGTTATTCTCTGGACAGAACAGTCAGTGAAGAAGTTCAAATAACTTTTAGTTGTTATGTAAAACAATTATTAGCAGTGGAATAAAATAATTATATTAAACTCTGAGGACATTATTTTTGAATAGGTTGTGTAAATGAATTATAGCAGGGACAATGTAGGTGGGATGGGAACAGCAGGAATAGTAAATTAACAGGAGCAGAGAAAGGAGCAAGTGAATGACAGATGGGTTGCTAGTCACCTGGAGCACTTTTCCAAGTGATGTACTGCAGGGCTTGTCTGAGCTATTACTAAGCTAATAAGCTGTACCTAATCACCAGGCGACACAAGCAGAAATCATCTGAATTTTCCTAGAATGGTGAACTTCTGTTTACTTCATACTCTAGGAAGGACTTGTTCTGTTTTGATGGATGTGAAATAGAACAGGTTTGCTGCTGTTGGATCAAAAAAAAGGGGAAGAGGTCACTGTCGTGGTTTGAGCAGGAAGTGAGTTTTCAGGAAGTTACAGAGTACGTCTACGTGAACTTCCAGGGGTTAAATATTGGAAACTCCCAGGGAACCTCCCTTTTCCATCCAGGCAGCTGAACAGGTAACAGGGCCGGTCCTGGCCCGCCGTGTGGCCCCCGGGCCTGGCGGCCCGGCCGGCCCTGCCGCCCCTGCTGCGGGGGGCCAGCCCGGGACCGGTCGTGCCCTCCCCACCTGCCCACATCGATTGCTGGCAAAGCAGAAAGACAGGCTGCAGCTCAACATCCAGCGAACTTTTCCAGCTTAACCCCTGAGCTAGCCAGCGTCAGGGGAGTCCAGGGGTCCCCAGGAGTCCCTGGGAGCAGCCCAGTTCGGGCTGGGCCCACCCTGTTGAGACCTAGAGGGTGGGCAGGTGGCATTTATAAGTATTTTTAATGATTCCTGACTGCGCGGACGCTCGGAGCTCCGACTTTCGGCTCTCCCCCCAGCTCGGCCTTGAAAAACTGACAATGATAAGCCGCAGCAGCCAGCTGAGGAAGAGAGCAGACCTGGGCAGATTTAACTCTTTCCTAGCAAGATGAAGCTTTCAAAACTCCAGCTTTTTTCCCTGAGAGAGAGAAAAGGACAGAATGATTTGAAACGTAGAACGACAGCATGATGCAAAGTCAGTGAAAGAACTGATGTGATTTTTTGGAAGAAGGGATTTGAGGCAGTGGACATTTCTGGACTTCTCTAGATGTAAACCATGGAGAAAATGGACCTGTTTTGTAAAAGCTGTTTGGGGGAATGCTGGTTCTAGTCAAGGATGGTGGACTGTTGTACTTGAGATTTCATTGAGAATGTTGTAATAGTGAGTCCCCCGCTCCTGGGATAAAAGGAGGTCTCTTGGATGGAGACGATTTCAGAGATAGAAGAAGAGAATCTTTGTTGTAAACTAGAGGAGGCATTCTTAAACGTTACCCCAAATGTGCTGAGGGGCCCATGGGTAGTCGTGGGAAAGGCTGCTGATGGGTGGGATGGCACAATCTGCAAGATTCCGGGCGGTTGCAGATTTGTGACACTGGGAGCCACCAGACCCTTTTTTTTTTAGTGGCAAATGTCTCCATGGGACACTGGAGAGACTGCGCTCCCAAAGTGATGAAAGATTATGTTTAAATGGTGAAACTGACTGAAAGTCATAGTTTGTCTCTCTGTGTTGGTTGTAGGAAAGTGAACAGTTGCTGGGAGAAGAAGAGGGGTTTTGAAGTTTCAATTTTTTTCTTTTTTTTCTTTTTTTTTCCTTTCATTCTTTTAGTGTGTGTGTTAATAAAACTTATCTGTTCAAACTTAAGTTGGGCCTGTTTTGCCTTTTCTCTCCTAATTCCATCTCACAGCAGTAAAGACACTCAATTTAGCAAACGAGATTTGGCGAACGTGAAACCACAACAGTCACTTGCACAAAACATTCCCATTGCTACTTCATTGTCTTTCTGTAGGCTGTTATTAAGACTCTGAATTTTATTTAGAAAAAAAATGAATGAAAAATATTATTTAATGTGTTGACTGCTTCCTCTGATTCTGTGAGTTCATCCTTTCTTGCAGTTCCCACCTACACTTTCCCTACATTTACAAAACTCATTAAATATAGTTATTCAGTCTCATTATGCAAAAAGTAAAGACATAAGGAAACTTGTCCCATTTGGAAGGGCCATGCTCTTGGAAAGGAAAACAATCAAGGCCACTTGTACTTAAAAACTCTTCTGTAAGAGTTTTAACTAATGTTTCTCCTGCACTTTCAACCAGACTAATTTTAAAGTGGTGTTAGTATTTGGATTTGATTTGACTTACAAAGAGCTAAGGAAGCATCGTTGCAATGAGAGAGCTCCTTACCTATTTTCTTCTTTTTCTCTTCCAGAAAGAAAAGAGGAAAATAAAGGTAGATATTGTTGCTTCACTTTGTTGATCTTTTGCTTAGAAAAGAAGAGGGGATTGAAGGGTTTTTTCCCTCCTAACAGAAGAAGCTTAGACAAACATAAAAGAGCAAGGAACAATAGAAAATACTTTTTTATTTTCAGTCTTTTTGTATTTACATGGTTCAATAGCTGCTTAGATATCACAGAGATTACAACTGCATAGTTAGATCTTTATTATGATCAGATAGGTAATTTTACAGTGTATTTCCTGCTAAGGGGTGACTTTTTAAATTCAATATTCAGAAAGCTTATACCACTGATTAATCCTTTTCTTTTTGGTAGCTTCTACAGCCCAGATTTTTTAGGGGCTGGAAATACATGTAAGCAGTGAAATTTTTCCCCATTATTACTGGGAAACCTTTTCTGTGAAATTTTCTGTGGCTAGAATGTTCTGGTGAATTCCTTACAATCAAGCTGTCATTTTTATCTTGCTTTAATGAATTGTCAGGAAAGATTTGAAGAAGTTTTTTGAGAGTCTAGAAGTTTAGTCTGTGCTTTACAAGAATAACAGACTTTCTTTCATCAGCTTTTTTTTTTTTTTTTCTTTTTTTCATCATCCATCCCCTGGAAAACTACAAAAGATTAACTAAAAAGCATTTGTGGTGCATAGAACTGTCATAACGCCTCCCATGCTGGCTTTTGGATATGTTGCTTGCATTGTCTCACATCGGTTCTCTTTTTTGTGTTCCTGGTTTCATACCAAGTGCTGAAGCTAGATAAATGCCCAAAGCAATATTTCTGCAAAATGTTCTGTATTTTGAGCTCTCTGTTTTGGATTGTTAGTAGCTCCCTCCAGTGTAGTTCATAAATGTGGAGGTCATCATAGCAGGTCTGCGCTGAAAGCAAACCTTTTCATTCCATTTGTAGGAATCTCATCTGTACTCGGAGCAGGAAAAGTGTTTTCAGTTTGCAGCTCCAGCCACGGGTATAATTAGCCATCATGTGCTATGGACTGGAAATCTGGTACATTGCATTCAAGAGTTCTAATTATTTACTCGTATCTTCTCTGCTGTATTACTACTGCGAAAAGTGATTCTTCCAGATGCTCCTGGGAGAATGCACACGTACAGTAAACAATAATGTTAAGCCTAGCCTTGTCCTGGTCAATATCTTTAAATCACCTAATAATCTGAGAAAGTAGTAATGCTTTAGGCTGATGACTGACCTAACCTATAAGGTAATTAGAAAATTTACTTTTGCATTACTTGACAAAGGAGACGGGAAGTTGAATTTCCTTATTGATTACAGAAAAATTGCTTATCTCTTTAAAACCACCCCTGCTGCGTAGCTAGCTATCTTCTGAATACAGGTTAGTCAAAATGACATGGAACAAAAGAATAATAAATCAGAACAATAAAATAACAAGAACTCAGTTCTTAAACCTGAGTCAAACAGTTCAGCTGTCATGGAAGGAGGTGGATGTGGAACATGAAGGACTGTTAAGGTCAAAGGGCTGAAAAATGCATAAAGGAGACAGAAAATGTGCATCTTGATAAATAAACAATTTTAGCCATCAAGGAAAAAAGGCTTTTAATCTGGGCAGAATGTCTTCTAATAAGGGAAACAAACTTGATGATAGGGTAAAATAGAAGGAAAGAAGATAGTTATGGCAGTAAAGGACAACTGGGAAAGAGACTAAAGAGCTGTTATAATTGGAGAGAAATGAAAACATACCTCCCTTTTAGTCTACGTTGAGAATGTTGTGCTATAATTGTTTTTTCTTACTCACCTATGGCTGTGTTAGTGTTAGAAAGCATAGTAACTTAGTGGAGCAAGCCCTTTTGAAATCAGAATCCTACAAAAGCATGTAACAACCTTTCCCTGGCTGTCATGGCAGCATTTGAAGGTTGTGTTTGGGGTTCCCCAGAACATAGGTTAAAGTAACAGCATTATTGTGGCTGTCAGGAGAAGGCCAGTCTGAGAAGACTGATTTAAGTTTGATTCAGAAAGAGTATGGAAAGTAGTACTTTATTTTACCTTAGAAACAACAGATGGACTTCTCATTTGCCTGTTAATGCTGATTTTATTGGAGGAGGAGTAGTGTCCTTGTGGTGGTTCTGTAATGTGGTGCTGCTGCACAGGTCACCTTTCAGAACGTCTCCTGGGGTTTTCAGAGCTCAGGACTGGGGCCGGCTCAGAGCATATGCAAACCCAACTGGGAATGAAGCTGTCTCCATTTTTCAGACAGTATTAAAACCATCAAGTTGGTTCATCTTTTCCCCACACTCCCAGGTAGAACTGCCAGCAGAACTGCACCCACCCAAGACTATGACCTTGTCTATACTTCCAGTGGTGAATTTGTAGAACACATTTTGCCAATTGCTTTGTCTACCAGAATCTTTGCTGAGCACATTGGTCGCAGTAGTCTTCTGAAGATACACTTTTTGAGACTTTTATTGTCCCCATAATTTGAGCTTTTACCTGTCACACCTGTCAGTGTGATTCTTTATATCAAGGAACCTAGAGAAAAATAACTACTTTCGTGATGGGGTTTGTGGGAGCATATAGCTGATTATTTTATACTCTTCCTCTGTTTCTTTTTATTCATGAGGGAGTACTTGCCAGAATAGCTCTAACTTTGGTTTCAAAGGATGAATTTCATGCAAATGCCTAACCAGTATCCAAACCCTCACAGTAAGTCAGAATATTTTCTTCAGTCTTTGAATCTTCATAGAGTCCACATGATTTATTTATCTGGGACTGCAAAGTTTCAGCTTCCTAAAAGACTTTCTATTTTGTCTGTGGTCCATAAAATGCTTCCACAGGTTCATTTAACACTAAGTAAAAGCATGTCTTTTAGGGGATGACAAGACTTCAAAGAACTTTTTGTTAATTGACAACTCTGTTTCATCATTAAGCCACGCTTCAATGTGTATGTCAAAAACTTGCTGATGAGAAGCAGGGTCAAAGCACAGAAGTAGGAAAGAAAAGCCTGTGGAAGCTCAGTATATTAAGCAATGAGTTCAGGAACCAAAGACAAACAGCAGGGAGTGTTGGCTAAATCAGGTAGGATGAACTCTTTTTCACCACTTCAGCTGTAAGGAACTAGTAGTTGTTGGTCTTTTTCCTTTGAGAAAAGTCAGAATGGGATGAATTACCTGACATTGTTCTCCAGGTGAAGTAGCTCTATCCCAAATTCTAGTGGGAGCTGCTTTTTTTCTGGTCTCTTCAGGAGGCTATGCAAGAAGTTGTCTGCTGCTTTTGTTGTCTGAAAATGACATGTCCAAACACTTCTCATGACTCCATGCATCAGAAATCTCTTAGATTACTGCTGGCTAATATTCTACCTCTGTCACAAGTCTCTGGGCAATCAGATGAGAGCCATTCATAATAAACACCTCTGCTGAGTCCTGATTATTATTTGATACAGCAAGTAGCCATGAACACTTGCAGAAAAGTATTTGCCTTCATCATTCTCACAGCTGATACATACCATCCAAATTTCAGGGAATACTGGTAGGGCTTTAACAGCTCTAACTATGGCACTGAACTGGGGAGGGGATGAAGTTCAGTATGTTACATTGTGATGTCATTTTTCCTTTTAAAAATTTCCAAGATTTTTAAAAGCTGATACTGTGAAAAGATAGAGCAGAACTCTGCCGGAGAGATTGGTATTATGCATTTAGATAGAAGTGCTAAAATGATGCTGAGAAAACAAACTTGATTTTGACAATTAATCATCTGAGTCCTTAAACTTTGGAACTTGCAGCAACTGCAACAATACTACTTGCCTCTGCTGAATTTCTCTGTACAGCTTGGCATTGCTGCAAAGTCTTGGCACTGAGGCACTTCAGATCTGGTCTCAGTGGCAGACCGATGAGGAGAAGAATCTTAGAACTTTGTATCTGTTTAGTGTCAAAATCAGTATAAACTTCTGAGTGGTTGTTTTTCATACACTTACTCTTGGGGAGTTTAGGTTTTTAATGATTAATGTGGCTCTGGATCAGGGTCAGAATCTTAATCTTGAACTGTCCACCTGTTTTAAGTAAAATTCAGACTTGGATCTAAACTGTGTCCTGTTTCTGACTTGTTACATAAGAGACAGAAAATACTGTAGTTCATCCAGTGTCTGGAGTTGGTTTGTTTGGCCTGCATCCTTGTGAGACCCAGATTCTTCTCTGAATTTTCTCTTTTGCTGTTGCCATACTGCTTTCTCTCTTTCTTTTCATTTCTCTCTATCTGCAGCACAAGTCCATAACATATAGTGTGATTTCTTGATGCATCTAGCAATCTTTTCTGCCGTTCTGTTCCTGTCAGAATGGCACTTTCCTGGATCCTCGTGGGTCACTAATTACACCCCAGACCCTCTTAATGCCAACCATATAGGAAGGAGTGGTTTCCAGGGTTTTTTTCTACAGGGTTGAGGATAAGTGGCTCTCAAGGGTCTCTAACAGGATGGAAAGTAAGATGAGTTTCAAGATTTTGTTGTCACAGAGATGTGATTTAAAACCTAGTGTTCTTCACAAATAAAATGAGGAATTTCCTTACTCTTTCAAGGAAAGAGAGGACTTGGTTTCATCACTGGTGTGAGGCTCTGTGATTCCAGCTGGGATCTTTATGTGCATTACCATACAACTGGACACCAAGAGAAAATTCTGAGGGTGAATGTTTTCATGTGTACTGGACTATACATCAGGGAATATTTCCTTTTTCA
>VYZR01069023.1:6093-19656 GCA_013400675.1 Oxylabes madagascariensis
AATGATTAAGACTAATCAGTTCATCTTTTTCATCTCTGTTGCAAGAGGCTAATTCAGAAAAAAAAAATCTACTCTTAGAATAAGTAGAAAAATATTCTGTGCTAGCATCCTAAAATATTTTTGATAGGCTTCTTGTGTAACATGACCCTTTTTCAAGTTAGTTTGAAGTAAGATGAAGAATTTTCCATGTTAATTCAAAGGCTGAGCACTTTATTGAGCAGTCCCACAAAGGGACATTATGTAAAAGTCCCAGAGCAGTACATGGGATCAGACCCAGGGCTTGTCTGGTATTCCAGGTCATCTACCAGACAGATAATTAAAAGTAAGAGTCTGAAAAGCATATATGGCATTTCCTACTAATACTGTTTCATTTTATGACTATTTTCAGCTCAGAGAATTTCCTGAGGCCAATTTGACTTAGCAATCCCACTTAGTACAACCAGGAAGCCTTTTCTCCTATTTAGCATTTGCATTCATTCTTTCAAAAAGAAAGCAAATCTATTTTTAGATTAAAGAGACAGGATGAAACAAGGCAGTAGAACATGATTATTTGCAACCTCTCATGTTTTGAATACCTTATTCAGTTTCCTTTTTACCTCTTTTCCCTTACAAGCACGTCACAGGCTACAAGCTTTTCTAGGATACCTCCATGCTGGAACAATGTGATCACTATAGTGCTTAAGAGAAAAAGGAAGGGAGGGAGGAAGGGCAGCAGGAAGGGAGGGAGGAAGGGAGGAAGGAAATGGAAGTCAGGCATGATGCTGAAGAACACAGTAGTATGTGGTATGGCAAGTTGAGAATCAGCAAGCCTGTGTTCTACTCCTGCTCAAACAGCTTATTCTTCCTATCTTGTGGCTATTTCAAAGTACATCTCCCACCACTGCCTTCTGCAGACACAATTTGTAACAAAGCAACATCTGCTTATGTGCAGTTTGTGTAGGAGCTGATCCACCAGGAATGCTCATGGAGCACCTACTGCATGAAGCCATGCAGGTGGAACAGGCAATGGAACCCTCATTTTATGGATCCCATAGGACACAAGTAGAAAGTGTCAGGTGCTGTCAATCCTGACATGCTGAGGCACATGGCCAAGGCAGAGCATTAGTGAAATTTTCATTAAGGAAAGGCTCTTGGTGCCTTTGAGGCAAGGTGGCATCAAGAGAGATTTGGAGAATCCTACTTTTGGAGCTTGATGTCTAGTCCTTCCTCAGAGACCTGTGAGTTTTTTGAATCTATACCTAAAGTCTTAATTCACTCCAGTACTACATATTCTGTATATACATATTTACTGCAGTAACACCACTCCTTCTTTGTTATGCTCTTTCCCATGCAAGGGACAAGGCCAGCGTCTCACGAACACTGACCTCATTTAGGGATCCTTTACAAGGATTAAAACTCATCAGGGCAAGAATAATTTTGAGGCCGTGCCTTGCGCTGGAAGGTTAGACAGATGTCCATACAGACTGGGCAGACTGCCAGCATAAAAGCCTATACAATTTTTTTTCCTTCTGTTATTGATTCAGTCTTTAAAAAGTGATACATTTAACCACCGTTTTGTTGGTAAGCTTCACAAGGTTGAGTATATAAAGAACTCAAGACATCCCAAATCTACACATTTTGAAAATGAAAGAGCTAAGTCTTTTTTAACTCAAAACTTGTATATCACTTTCAGAGGTTCAGATAGTTCAAAATCTAGTTACTGCTCCTATGAAGTATATGTCAAATACGTACTTCAAGTCCAACAGAAGCAAATCCTAAAATGTCCTGAATAGTCTAGTAATAGACTTGTGTGACCTCATGTGAACAATAGAAAACCAACATCCTAAGTGCTTACGAAATCCAGGTTCCAGTTAAAAGCTCACAGACCTGACCATCTCCCTTTTATTTGAAATTCAGTGTGTCTGTTCAGACATCAGCTCTGGAAAACACTTCTAATAACTGTGAAATGATCAACACCATCAGCTGTGTCACTCTCTCATGCATTGTGGTCACAGATCAAAGCCCTTCTGAAGGTACAGAAGGTACACCTTCTGAAGGAGAAGCAATACTATGCCTGTTCCAGTGGTGATCTAGTTGTCCTTCTCTGAATTTTTTGTAACCTGCTTTTCATAATCACTTGATCCTCCATGTCATTGCAATTTTTCCTGTTTTCCAGTGTATTTCAGTGCAACACTGTTCAATAACTAGTTTTTCCAGACTTACTAAAACCAGGAAAATACACTGGAAGTTTGTAACTCAGATTCCTGCAGTTCATTGGTATTTATCTCTATCCATATAAGGGAAATTACTACATAAAATGCTCTTTACAAGCAATCCAGTCCATTGTTTTCTTTTGTAAGCCAAGTCCATTTGGGGGTCAGAGTCATGTGTGTGTGGAGGAGAATATGAAGGCAAAGTTCAGGAGAGTTTTTACAATCTTTGTCCAGTCCTAGAAGAGGATTTTGAATTCAAATAGTCCAATGATTTCTGGAGTGCCAGCACTGATTATCAGCTGATCAGCAAGAAAGAGACTTCTCTTTATCAAGTCTTCAAGTCTTATCAAGACTTGTCCAGTGGAAGTACAGATCTCTCTTTCTCATCTCCCCAGACTTTTGGGGATTGTAGTGCTATATGCTCCAGAAGGTGCAGTGGTATACAGTGTGCCACCCACCCTAAAAACCTTTGCTTGTACTACTACACAAGAACCTTTCCTTAACATCACTTTGCAGCCTCTGACTTCTTTGGAAGATGGTTTGGTTTGCTGCTGTATTTCACTTCATTTTGTTAGTGGTACTAGCTAGCCCTATCAGTTTGTAAGCTCTGCATGTCCTGCTGTGTATTCACTTTTCCAGGTCACCTACGAATAAAGAAAGTTGAAAGTGCTCTTAACCACCCCAAAAGCTCTCTTCTTAATAGACTTCCACATGACTCTTTCCCACCTTTCTCTCTAAACATTAATAAGCTCATTTTTCATCAGGCTGAATAATGACTTGTACTTCACAATCTTAAATGTAAGCTCCACCTGAGAAACTCTGCTTGGTAATATTGTAAAGACTGAGTGGGTTATGTCTGACACTTCACCCATATCCTCTCTGACGCAATGCTCACAAAGGCTCACATCAGGTTTGTTAACCAGGCCTGCCCTTTTGCAATAGACGTCAGCAAGCCCTTCCTGAGAATGAGTTCTGTGGCTAATTTAGCAGAACCTGACCTTTTTCAGAGGAGGCTGGAAGGCCAGTGGAGTGTGTAAGTATGGGAATGGAGGAAAAACACCCATGCCGAATCATGGAAAATGAAGAGAGACCTGTGTAAAACCTTTGGCTGAGCTCTATTACATTGCACATTGAGATAGAAACCCAGTGTGGTGTAAAATGATCATTGTAATACCTAGTAATATATTAGACAACCCAAGGATTTTTTGCTCTGTGTGACTCGGCCACAGCCATAGGAATGGGTTAGTTATAAAAATTAGTTGTGAAGAGAATTACATTTATTTCAAGGAAAAAATAACTGTTTCTCTACTACTTTTTACAGAAAGTTACAAGAAATATTCATATCCATTGGCACATAAACAGTATCGTAATATTAGAATACAAAATTTTTGGTAGTATACTGAAATTAAACCACAACTACTTCAGATACACGGAGAATGGGCTTATGCTTCTGACACAATTGACAAGTCACGTCCCCCAGCTTCAGAGCTGCCAACGCCGTCAGCTTTAGAGTCTCAGCAGGAGAAAATTTATACCAAGGAGGTGCATGAACAGGGAGACCGGGAGCTCCAGCTCCCTCCTGCTTTTCAGGATTTTCAGTGGTGTGTGTTTCTCACAAATAAACTGTTCCCAGCTGTCTGATGCCTGTATTTCCAGCACCGTGGGAGGCCACCCCCAGGCCCAGGTGGCACCCCCAGGTGACACATGTGACAGTCCCTGCCCTCCACAGATGATCACCAGTGACCTCCCTCCCCCCTTCCCCACCCAGAGTGGTTGTTACATCGACACCCATCCCCACCCCACCCACCGCTCCCTCACCCTGCCAGGATGTGGTTGCTATGTCAACAGTCTCTTTGTGGCACCCGCCCCAAAGAGGAAAAGGCTGGAGGCGTTGCCATGGAAACCATGCTGTCCTGAGACATCAATAGAGCTGGTCTCTTCCCCACCTTTCTTCCCCCAGATTGTTCTGCCTTGAAGCTGAGGCAACCCCTGTACGTGTCCTGCTCTGTCCCACATCCCATCCCCATGGCTGTGTTGGCCCCAGCTGCCACAGCTGCTCCCACTCACCTGGCAGCAGCTTCACCAGGGGTGACTTGGTCTGCAGGGGTGACCTAAAGGGAGACCTTTCCCTGTTCACAGCTCTGGAGCAGCTCTCATCTGGGGGCAGACAATCCTCGGACAGAGTAATGTGAAGGACTCAGCTTCCCAGGGAATAGTGGAATTGAGAGGTCACAGATTGACTGGGTGAGGGAAGCCCTGAGTGTGTGATGTGGGAAGATGTAGCAGGGAACACACATCCACTAGATATACATTCTCAGACCAGGCTTGTATCATGTAGCAACAATCAAAAAGACCTTTTCATCTAGAAATACTTCCTGCATTACATCATTCTCTTAAAATTGAAAAAAGCTCCAGAAAGTGTGATTTTTTTTTTCAGATAAGTTTGTTGTGGGAAAAAAGTATCTGAACCAGTTCTGTAGAAAGGCTATAGTAAGAAAGTGTGAAAAAAAATATTCACAAATCCCAATATTTCCATAGAACATTAAAATACACAAGTGCTTTTAGCACAGGTATTTGAACAGACAAAATCAAAGGTCTTGACTGCACAACATAATGAAGCCCAGTTAATGAATCCCTGCTTATCCCTAGAATATCTGAGCAAAGTGATTTGCTTTAGAGAATCCCTCCTCTATCACAGGGAGCCTCTAAGTATATGGGGAAATAGTATATTAGAGTTTGCAGATAAAGTCTGAAGAATCAGAATGCTGATATTGCAGAAAAAAACCCACGCCCTAGTTTCAGAGCCACAGGATACTCACACACACTGAGTATTTGGCTTCTTACATGCGCATTTTAGTTAGGAAGTGATATAGTAAATACTAAATAAGAAGTGTCTGCATACAAGAATTTATCAGTGCTTAGAATACAGGATTGTCAAGAGGTCATGTGCATACTCTGAGATTAAAAATACTCACTTGACACTAACGCTGAGTAATATACAATGAATTCATCTCATATGAGTTCCTGCTGCTGAATCATCAAAGGGGCAGAGATGGACTCTCCTCAGAGAGGGGCACTCTCCTCTTAACTGTTATACATTTGCTGCTGCTTTTCTAAGAGAAACACGTAACTGGAGATGACCTCACATAATCAAGGGGGTAACTTAGAAAAAATGCCCAGATCAAGAGATTTTTGTATTATACCTGCCAACAAAGACATCTTTCTACCTTACTAAATCTTTGAAAGAAGAACCCTTGCTGTTCTCTAACTGGTATTACAGCTCAATTAATTGTCTGGAACATGCTTACAGAAAACTAGAAATCATTCTCTAATCTCATTCTAAAGGCCATTATTTCATTTGCAATTGGATGGATTCCAATCATATTTCTCATTAGGATCGAACAGTTTCAAATCCATCTCAAAGCTAACCTTTGGATTTTGCTTTCCTCTGTACTCACCATGTGGCATACAAAATTGGCTCAGAGTATGACATAAAAGATAGGCAAACCATCATTCTTTTTCACTAGATTTAGAACTTCATCTCTGGGAAAATGGGCATTTGTGTAGAAACCTCAGATCATTATATTCTCTGTATTGTTGAACATACGTCTTTGATCCAGCAGGTGCTTAATGTAAGGATATACAGTTTTTTCTGGAAATCATTCATCTAGATCTGCCTAGGAAGAAGCTTCTCAGTCCCACATATATTTTCCTCATCAACTTTGAAAAATTGTCTTTTCTTTTGGACTTTGCAATGCCTGTAGCAGAGAGTTCTTCATTATAATTATGTGATGTATGAAATATTGTTTGATTTGTTTTCACCTGATAATTTAATTTTTCCCCTTTCTTCCACAGCAAAATATTGTCAATAAAAAAATCCTTACCACCTTTTAAACCAGTCATTATTTTACAGGTTTTAATTAAGGAATTCTGTGGTAGACTTGGATACATGTAATTTTCTGAAGTTATAAGATGGATATGCCTCCTTTCTAGAAAAAACCTTCTTCTGGCAAAACACCTCATGGAAATAGCACTGGTTCTATCATTAACTCTGCTAGGAGTACAAGAAGCTTTGCAACCAAAGTACATTGATTTCAGTGCATGGGCCTTTCCTGTAGAACTTCCAACCTAAAACTGGGGATAGAAAAAGCAATAAGGCAGGGACACTAATTAAGGCATGTATGTCTTCAAATGGATCTGTTTATTTAGCTGAAATAAATGTCTTAGCTTAGTGTCCCTGATGTAATAGAAGACAGCTTTGAGACGGGAATGAGGTTGGTGGGGTGAAATTGGGTACTCTGTGTAGTGAAGTAGCACAGAACAGTGGAATTGAAGTTGGAGAAAAACCCAACCATGCCTCAGTTAATACTTACTAATTCAAATCTACTTTTAAAAAAGTGAGTTTGGTACAAATTTTATCAGAATAAGTAATTAAGGGCAAACTCTTCCACGAGTAGCTTGAAAGAAAGCACACTACTTGAGTGCTATGTGATGTGATGTAAAGAACAAAAATGAACAGGAACTTATTCTCTGAAACTTCAAATTCTAGTGGGACATTCATATTGACAAAAACCCTGTTAATTTAGGTACAACATAGAGGATAAATTCATATCCAGAAGCAAGAGAATGTTAATCTATTGCCATTTATTAGTGTAATATGAAATTACCTCATTTCAAAGTAATTTCAAAATGCAAAAAGAGTCGTTATTAATACTGAATTACCCATTATTTAAAACTGCATAAAAGTTTTAAAATAATGCCCTGAAACCCTCACAGGATAATTTAACTGAAAAGTATAATTTTGGATTCTAAGAACTTCAGAAAGAGTCTGGTTGCACACTTGTTGCTATCTGTATGAATATTAATGATTGAAAGGCTTGAGTAGCATATACAGATAAATTATATATATGAGATAAATATTTTAGAACTTTTATCTTGATTTTTTCTGAAGGCCTGTGTTTCTCTGACTAAGGCATTAGTGTAGCATATACTGTTTCAAATACAGATATTCTGCTCCTTCTACAAAACAGATAGAAAACAGACATTAATAAAAGAGACCTCCAGCTAAGATTTCATTCCCCTGAAATTTTCATGTGGGAAAACCATCATTGCTGCCACCCTGCACCTAGTTTGATCTACTTTGCAGATTAAACAGAATGGAATTTGCAAGTATACATATTTACATGTAGGGGACAGTAGATAACATTGTAAACTCATTAGAATTAATATAATAGGAGTGGAAACATGACACATCCCTGTACAGTAGACCCATATAGATCTCCAGCAAAGCCCCAGTTAAATCTTCTGTTACATTTCTTTCCTAATCCAGACATGGGAAGTACAACGTACATATTTCTACTCAGCAAACATTAGTCAGTTTTGAAAGCAAAGTTCACAGTCAATATGGAGCGTGAAGCTGTTTTATACTAGAAGGACCAATGACCCCCTCCTGTGCAAGTGCATAGCAATGGGAATGAGACAGAATATTGAGAAATCCTAAATAAGAGCAGTTTGAAAAAAGGGAATAATAATGTATGGGATTAAAAGGGACAGAGAGACAGCTTACAGCCAGCAGATCTGCATCACCTACCTGAAATACCTTTGCCAAATTGTCAAAAAGGGCTTGACCAGCGCTGACTTTATGCTTGACTCCCCTGACTGTGCCATTTTTGCTGAGGATGTTGACTCGCTTTGTACCAAACCCCTTCTCTTTAGTGGCTCTGACTAAAATGAGCAAGTCATCCTGCTCATTATCATTTTCATCACCCTCCGACCCTGCGTGTCCATTCTGCTGCCCGTCCACTTCGCTGAGCCGGCTGGTTTGGTCAGTCTCTGAGCTGCTGGTGTACTCGGAGTCCAGCGAGTCGGCAGCCTCGCCATCGGCATACACCTCCTTCAGCACCCGCCCGCTGTGCGAGGACGCGACGCGGAACCGAACCTTCCTCAACAGCCTCTCGCTGTCCGCCTTCACCTCGCTTTTAAACATTGCCTCTTCCATTGATATGAGCAGTTTGCATTGTTCCAGCGTGGTACCCATTGCATTTGCCAGTTCGCCACACTTAACAACAATATAGGCGCTGTTTTCTGCTGACAGGGGTTCTCATATTAAACTGAGGAGAGTTCCCAAGAAGCCACTGCCGTTCTGCAGTTAATAATGGATGCATTTGTGCTATGGTTACCTTTAAACTAAAACCTGTAAAGTGATCTCATTAATTAAATATTAAAAAGACATTGTGTACTTTTTAGCACTAAGGAAGCAAGCAAGAAAGGGAGAAATTGTATTCNTTAAAATAATGCCCTGAAACCCTCACAGGATAATTTAACTGAAAAGTATAATTTTGGATTCTAAGAACTTCAGAAAGAGTCTGGTTGCACACTTGTTGCTATCTGTATGAATATTAATGATTGAAAGGCTTGAGTAGCATATACAGATAAATTATATATATGAGATAAATATTTTAGAACTTTTATCTTGATTTTTTCTGAAGGCCTGTGTTTCTCTGACTAAGGCATTAGTGTAGCATATACTGTTTCAAATACAGATATTCTGCTCCTTCTACAAAATAGATAGAAAAGAGACATTAATAAAAGAGACCTCCAGCTAAGATTTCATTCCCCTGAAATTTTCATGTGGGAAAACCATCATTGCTGCCACCCTGCACCTAGTTTGATCTACTTTGCAGATTAAACAGAATGGAATTTGCAAGTATACATATTTACATGTAGGGGACAGTAGATAACATTGTAAACTCATTAGAATTAATATAATAGGAGTGGAAACATGACACATCCCTGTACAGTAGACCCATATAGATCTCCAGCAAAGCCCCAGTTAAATCTTCTGTTACATTTCTTTCCTAATCCAGACATGGGAAGTACAACGTACATATTTCTACTCAGCAAACATTAGTCAGTTTTGAAAGCAAAGTTCACAGTCAATATGGAGCGTGAAGCTGTTTTATACTAGAAGGACCAATGACCCCCTCCTGTGCAAGTGCATAGCAATGGGAATGAGACAGAATATTGAGAAATCCTAAATAAGAGCAGTTTGAAAAAAGGGAATAATAATGTATGGGATTAAAAGGGACAGAGAGACAGCTTACAGCCAGCAGATCTGCATCACCTACCTGAAATACCTTTGCCAAATTGTCAAAAAGGGCTTGACCAGCGCTGACTTTATGCTTGACTCCCCTGACTGTGCCATTTTTGCTGAGGATGTTGACTCGCTTTGTACCAAACCCCTTCTCTTTAGTGGCTCTGACTAAAATGAGCAAGTCATCCTGCTCATTATCATTTTCATCACCCTCCGACCCTGCGTGTCCATTCTGCTGCCCGTCCACTTCGCTGAGCCGGCTGGTTTGGTCAGTCTCTGAGCTGCTGGTGTACTCGGAGTCCAGCGAGTCGGCAGCCTCGCCATCGGCGTACACCTCCTTCAGCACCCGCCCGCTGTGCGAGGACGCGACGCGGAACCGAACCTTCCTCAACAGCCTCTCGCTGTCCGCCTTCACCTCGCTTTTAAACATTGCCTCTTCCATTGATATGAGCAGTTTGCATTGTTCCAGCGTGGTACCCATTGCATTTGCCAGTTCGCCACACTTAACAACAATATAGGCGCTGTTTTCTGCTGACAGGGGTTCTCATATTAAACTGAGGAGAGTTCCCAAGAAGCCACTGCCGTTCTGCAGTTAATAATGGATGCATTTGTGCTATGGTTACCTTTAAACTAAAACCTGTAAAGTGATCTCATTAATTAAATATTAAAAAGACATTGTGTACTTTTTAGCACTAAGGAAGCAAGCAAGAAAGGGAGAAATTGTATTCATTGATTAAAATTAATAAAGGGAAGGGAAGGGAAGGGNTAATTCTCTGTGATTTGTCGTAGACCAAATAACAGCAATTACACAAGTATATATGAAAGCAGTTTTATTTGCTAAAGAGGTAAATTGATTTGGTAAAGAGGAAGAGTTTTTCACAAGATGTATGAAGTCAAAACTTTATGTTCATTGCATCTGGGGGAAAAATGAAAAACTTCAGCACCTGAATCAATGATGAGCACGTTTCTTTCATCATAACACTCGACTTCCCCACCAGCCAAATCTCATTTGCAAAAGTTTGCTTTTTACACAACTTTATGGAGATTTGGCAGGGAGCTCCTACTTGATGGTTTTCAATGCTGACCTTTTCACAGACTGGCAGAGCAGTGGAGAAGCAATTAGTCAGAATTTGTTGCACAGAGTAACTCAATGTTATTAAATAAAACTGAGCCGTAGCTAGTACCACACAGCAACCACAGCATATGTTCTGTTTTGTCAAGGAATGGGCAAGGGAATCTGAACCGAGAGTAGAAGAAAGCTAATTAATTGAGGCAGCAAGGATCAACAATAAGAAGTAAGGTAACATAGATTCATCCACAGGGAATCACATTGCCCTATTCTACAAAATTACAAGTAGTGGTTGCCATAGTGTTCAGCACCCAGCTCTAGATGTAAAAATAACCAACCCACACTTGAGGTTTCTGGCTATGTCTACTCAATATCGTGTAGTAGCACCTTAAACCCCCAAGCTGCTTCTGAGTTTGCATGATGATTCCTACTTACAGTGCTATTTCTGTTTTCTTCATTTAAAGAAAATGCAGCAATCCCCTTCTCACTTTCCTGACAAACATTCCCTAGACACTCTCTACAGCTTCATTTTCTCTCTAGGCTCATGAATACTGAATTGCTTCCTGAAGCTTGTGACTCCGCAACATGAAGGCATGAAATGAGTCCCCAGATGTTCTGCCAGCCCAGAATGGTAATGCCTGCACTCACAAGCAGCTGAAGAGCTTCAAGCGTCAAGATGTTCTGGTCAAGATTTCAGAAATGCAGGTTCAAATTTTTCAACAATTATTAGGGGGGTATTTTGACTTTATTTTGAACAAGAGGCATGAAAATATTGTTCTTCAGCCCAAATAAAAACATCATTTTCAAGGCTGAAATCTAAAATTACTTATTACCCATCCACAAAATGGAAACACAATTGGTGGCATTTCATAAGACTAGTGCTTGCCACACTTCTTTCTAAATAAGATGATTCACTGTATTTTTAACTACTATAATTAATGCAGAAAAAATAGGTTAAAATAATAAGTTATGAGAGTGAAAATACATTGTTACTTATCTTTCAAAGAAGAGAAATGTCTAGTATCAAATTCTGTACTAATATTGAATACTGTTATAAGAATCTTTGTGAAATTCATTTGAGGTGGAGGATGCTTAATCACAATGATTGTGTCATAGCCACTTGCCCACAAGAGTTTTGACAAGAAATATAGTTCATTACTAAAATGTGACTCAGAACAAAGAACATTCTCTAGAAGAATGAACATTTCAAAGTATCTTTTATGGAATTATCCAAACAGGGCTGCAAGTTACCTGGAGAAATTACTTAGCCTGTTACCTATGACAAAGTTAACTGCATCATAGTATTTCCATGATTATCTGAGTGGCTTGGAAACCTGCAGTAATTAACTTTGTTCATATTCATTTTTATTTAAATAATACAACCCAACTATTTTTCAATTAATTGCCACACATTAAAAAATCTGAGCTTCTACAAAAAAAAATATTTTGCACAAAAATTTTGTAATATTTTCATCTTCTCCAGTTGGCACTATATATCCTTTAACAGAAGCTATTTTACTGCTGTTGCAGGCAATGAGGAAGCTTGTATTATCTGGACTGCAAATAATTTGATGCCACCTGAGTGACTAAAAAGTTGATGTAGCATTGAATAAAGGCAGAATTAATCAGTACCACATTTTAAAAACACTCCAAACACTGCATCTTGTTCTCTGTTAGTAGGAAAACAGCTCATTGTTTGGCAATTTCAAAAATGGCAATTCCATTGTTCACTGGGAAATATTTTTATATCTGGTTATGACAAATAAGAAACTGTATCCACAATTTTCTCAGAAAAAAAAAAATTAAGCAAAGTGGAGTGTGCCTCTTGACAGAAGCATTTACATGCATAAGATTTCATCCTGGTGTTCCAGCTGTGGACCTTCTTTGAAAAAATATGTGACTTTGGGGCTAAGTGCACATATCCAGTAGTAAATAGATTACAAACTCTAAGCAGGTTGTGTTTGTGACATAAGATATTTGAGAGTTCAAAAACCTGAGATGGACATATTTGTACCATCTGCCTGGGTGCAGGTTCTCAACAACAGCAGAAAGGATAAAACTTGACTAAGCATCCCTATTCCTCCTGTAGACTAAAACAGTATTAAATGCTTAAACTAACTCTATTTGTACAGTCCGATGCTGCACCCTGCCAACTGTTATATTTCTGTTTATCCCTTTTAACTTTCCTACACAGACTTCTTTTCATTCAAAGGCTCATCTCATTTAATGAACAGTATCTATTAAAAACTAATGTGGTGGGGGTCTGCAGTAGTGAGATATTTCTTGTCCATAATTATTACTCCTCCTGAATCATTTGGCTATTGTTAGATTTTGTTTCTGCTTAGTTTGGTTCTAATGTTCTACCACTGATTAATTCAAGGCCAGGGGGTCCAGCAACCATACAGTCAAAGCACACAGAAAATAAAGTGTCTCTAGAGAGATCTTACCTGAATAGAGAAGCACTCTGAAAAAAAAAAAAGAGCAAACACTTAAACACTGTAAATAAGCTATTTCATCCATTGCTTTTTATGTGACTTTGTTTCACTTTACAAGGAACTGGATCAAGCCATTACCCTGGCTATGTCTACTCAATATCATGTAGTAGCACCTTATGGCTGCCAAAAAAGACCAGATTTTAGCATGTTCAATATACCACTAAAGGAACAAAGAAGATTATGCTTCTGCTAGTTATTGACTTCTGATGCTTCTGCTTGACATAGAACTAAGATACCAGTACTGGATGAAGACCAGGGAACAGATGTTGTACATGGCAAACTGAAAGACAAACATCCGCTCTGAGACTGACATATGAGAATTCATGCTTCATGAAAGAAGGTACCTGCAGAGGCAACTCCTCACATCTTTCATCCATGACAAAGTAGAGAAGTCTAGATAATAAACTTAGTCTCAATATTTACCTTTTAAATCACTGATATTAGGTCAAGTGAGGCAAAGCCCTTAATCATAATGAAAAAACTAAGCTGAAGTAGTAATCACACTATGCCAAGTGAGACCATTATAGCTGTATCAGGAAGGGGTAAAAAAGAGTAGAAGAGAATGGAAGGAAACTCTAATCTCATATATAATTCTGGTGTCATTTCTTTAATATATAGGTAAATCTTGCTGTCAAAGTTCATCATACATATACATACTTCAATTTCTACAATTTACACAAGTAGCCAATCTGTCCTAGGTGCTCCATTTCACTA
>VYZR01069025.1:0-16966 GCA_013400675.1 Oxylabes madagascariensis
TTTTTAACAGAAATAAAGACACCTTCCACTTTCAGATCTCCAGCTTTATAATAGAACTCATCTTTAAACATCCTACTCCCTCTTTGCAGAAAGAAATCTCAATGCCATATGAAGTCAATTAAAGGAAATTTGAGGGCTGAAACGGATGTAGGATGACCAGATGTCCCTATTTTTCAAACCATGCTGTTTTCGTATGTCTTAAGATTGAATAATCTGTTTTTCATCCCCTTCTTAGAAGCTGTTCCTGCCTCTTTTGCCATCAGAGCAGTGCTGAGAAATCCATCCCACTGGCATGTTTTCCATTTGCCACTGATGGAAAAAGCCTGCCTGGGGAAGGCTTTGCTCAGCCCACGGTGGCAGCACAGGGGCAGGAATGACTGCACACCTTTTGGGCAACACAGCCCATAACTGGAAGGAGAGATGCCAATTAAAACATGAGTATTGCTGAATTTTTGGTGCCAAGACCAGTACTGATCTCCAGGGATGAGTCAAGAGGCAGCTGTCCTTAATGGAATGAATGTTTATGGAGAAGATAAAGTAGATAAAAACTGCATTGGCCCAATATTTACCAAAATCCTGGCTGCCCCCACCCTGATTAAATAGTGCTTACACTACTTCATCATTTTCCCTTAAGTCATGACGTGATGTAGTCTGAGGGTGGTGGGGTACCAAGGACACAAACATGGCTATGTTTGGGCACCCTACAGGAGGACATTTCGCTTCCATGCTGCCAAAGCTGAGCTTCAGGCTCCTGTGGGCAGGCAGCACTTGGGCACGAGCTGAGCTGCCTGTGCTGTTCCAGTGCCCGCTGGCTGCCAGGGGATGACGTGCTGCTCTCACCTGCCCAGCAGACAGGCTGTGCTGCAGACAGGTCACAGACTAGCAGAACAAGGCAAACAAGCCTTGCCTGCAGCTAAGCTCAGCCCTGTCCTTACAAGCATTGCTCCGAAGGAGCTCTGTTTGGTTTTGGCAATGTGGCCTTGGAGCCCAAACTCTGAAAAATTATGAGCTTATTGAATTTTTTCATCTGCTGTTCAGCTGGTGACAACTACCTCTGCCTTACTCACCTTGTCCTGACAGGTCACTACTCACTGTACAGCTGAGGGAAACCAAGGCCCAGTGTAGTGTACAGTAACTTGGGGTGCTCATCTTCCCAGAGCCTTGGCTGAGGGCCCTTCGCTCAGAGCCCTTGGGATTCTTCATTTTACACTGACTTCAAGCTGGACCTCACACACCTCACTTTGGCTGAGATACAATGACACGGTCACAAGGAAGGAGCTAAGCTGTGGACAGACACAACTCTTGTTCCCTTAAGAAGCACAAAGAAGCTGAGGTACCTTGAACAATTTGCGACCTCAATCCTGGCCCCTTCACAGCTGCGACCTCCACAGCGAGGACGAGGGCTGTCACATGAACGTGACCTACACATACAGGAGCCTGTGCTGTCCCCATCTGAATGCTCACACAGTTGCCATGGGGACCAAGGCCCCAGTCTTCCATTTGTTGTCAGGTTTTTCACCTAATTTTAAGAAAAAAGAAAAAGTCATTAACAGCAAGTTTACATTTCTGGAGACAGGCCCACAATAGAAATGCCAGACAAAGCTGCCAGGGGGATTAGGATGCATCCTAGATGGGAGCTGTCTGTGCTTGCGTGCAGGATTCAAAACAGAGGGTTGTTTTCAGACAATGCCACATCAATATTTACCCTCCAAATTCCACGCCGCATACCTAACATGTGCACACAGGCACCCAGCCACCCAGCCAGCACCACACCAGGAGTAAGCATCCATCTGCCACACCACACAACCACCACACTGCACAGCTTCAGCCCTTCAAGCAACACTATGGCCAGTAATGACTGACTTCACTCCATCATAATCCAGCCTCTGCAGGTCTTCCTGCAGAGTGTTTTCCAAGTTGGTGTTCATATAACCATAGTGACCAGCTGAGGCTGGGGCCTTACTGAGTTTGGCCCTGTCCAAATCTGCAGCAAGAACTGTTTCCCTTTCTAAACTGAGCCATAGTCTAAATGGCCATGTGGATGAAGAACAAGAAGGGAAGGAGATGATGGTGACTAGCATTAATGCTGAGGATCACATAGTCACCTAAAGAGCAAGAATTCATCTCAAGACAATTTATAGACCAGACCACGCTGCTTTCTGTTCCCTCTGCCATTTGTTTCATGCCTGCACAGCCCTGAACAGGCTGGGACTTGACAGCTTCCTGCACACTGTAATGAAGGAAAAATACAATAGTCCTGGCAGACCAAGAGCACAAGAAACAGAACTATTTCAGGGCTGGTGACAACCCTCCAGTAGACAGGGTGTCAGAGCTTGCTCTCCTGTGCCCTTTTTTAACCAGTGCTTCTAGGGAAGCCCTAAGGTGAGGGCTGGGAGACCAGGTTGCCAGGGCCCTTGCCCCCAAGTCTGTCTGGAGAGGATGTGTGCTACCTGCTTCTCCTGGAATCACTCCTGGCCACTATTGCCTTCTTGTGCCTACTCCACCACTACTGCAAAATCCTGCAGCCCAAGACCACGTCTTGAAAACTGCCCTGATCACCACTGCCCTGGCATCCCCTCTGCTACTGACTTGAGAAAAATGACACAGAAAGGGATTGATGCTTGCCCTGCCTGCATGTGGCTACTCCCTTGTAACAGCATAGCACCATGCTGCACTGCTGCCCTGGTGGCTCCCTCCAAGCTCCCCACCTCATGCCCCATCCCAACGTACCAGGCCCTGCAGGCAGATGGCACAGATGGTGGCTGCCTGCAAGTGGCTCTTGCCTGTGGGGTGACCCATGTGGTGGTGGGGTGCTCAGCAGCTTTGGTAAAGCCGCTGGCAAAGGCAACACTGGATTTGGCCTCGGTGTTGCACACAATGAAGGGTGAAGGAAGGAAGAGGTTGGGCCGCTGGCAAGCAGCCCTGGCCCCAAATCTGAGCCAGCTACCCTGATAATCCTCACTGTGCCATGCTTCACTGAGCTCTGCTGCCAGCAGGATCGGTCCCCTGGGCTGCCCCAGAGGGGGAGTGATTGTACTTGCTTTACAGACAAATAAACGGAGGCACGGAGTGGCTGTGAGCCTGCTCAGGAGTCATGCAGGGAGCCAACCACAGCCATGGGAAGTGGCTTTCCAGCACTCATCCTCTGAAACATGCTGCTCTGTGCTTATTCTCCAAGACTGGCACTATGTTAAACACTCAGAATGTACCTCTGGTGGGTTGTCATCTTCCCCTCTCACCCATCTACAGCGGCATCAAAAATATGCAGCAGTGGCATGGAAGCAATTTAGATCTGATGCTGTACCATCAGGCTGCAGCTGGGGGTTTCAGGCATCTGCTGTAAGCCTTTGTTTGCAATAGATTATCATGTAGTTGTAAAAATTTGCTCTGGGCTGCAGGTTGCAAGGCAAGATGCCCACAGAGGAGATCACTGAGCTTTGTTGTTGTTGAATTTGCTCTTTTAAACATTGTTCAAAAATCAATACAGTTGGGTTTCTAGAAGTTGGAGGGGGAGAGTCAAAATAAGTACTTTGAGATATTTAATACTAGATTTTTATCTCCTTTTTCCTCCTGCCTTTCAAAAGTCGTAATCCAAGTATTGGATCATTTCTATTCATTTTTGAGCCAGAAAGCCTTGCTGATTCCAGCAGGGAGTTTTGTTCAGAAATCAATGGTATGATATGGCCCGTGGCACGAATTAAAAAAAAAAAGCTAACAAATAATTATTGGCTCATAAGTGATACTGGGAAACAACCCAAAAATTAAACAAATAAGCAACCATAACCAAAATACTGAGATTTATAAACATGTCACACTGTGAGTGTGGGAAGTTTTTATGCTTAAGAAATTACATATGGATTATTATTCCATCTTTAAATTCACAAAAATATCTTCAAAAGATATTTTCAAACTTGGGAAGTGGGATAAAAACCCATATGCACTGATCTTTTTCAGGAATACCTTTACAAGACAAATCCTTTGAAGCCTACACAGTGCCCATCAGACAGAGACGACATCTTTAAAAACACATCTGATCAAATGCCCTTCTCTCACCTGACAATATTGCCAATTCGGGAATTCTTGTCTTTTATAAACTACCATACTCACACCAAAGGCCTCATCTTTTTCTTTCTTCCTTGTAGAATCTAAAAGCTCCAGTGCAGGATTAAAAAATTCAGACTGACCACTCCTAATCCCTGCTACAGGGATATTTTCCATATTTGTTCTGATACTACAGGTAAGACTGGAAGCATTCCTTGTTCTTTCAATTCATCTATTCTTTATCTTAGGATTCAGATATCAATTGCTTATAATTTTGCCAAGCTTTAATTACTTAATCTGGAAATTTCCATGGTAGCTGTTTGATGAAAGCTGAAAATTCTTGCAAAGTTTCAGTCAAACTACTTAAAACCATTTATAAAATCAAATCTAGAGGAAAAGATTGTCCATAAGTAGCAATATTTTCCTTGAAACAAACTAGTGTTCAGAACAAGGAACTAAACTTTATGTCCTTGTAACACTTTTTTGCAATTCCTATGAAAAGCCATTCAAAACTGTCCAGGGTATAAAATCCTTGGGACATGGGAAAAATACAGTTTTCAGAGATTCATAGATTTTAATCCCAACACTCGAAGACTTTTCTGTGCACTGGAGATGCTTCAGTGTGGGCCTGAGCAGGATCACCCTGGGCACTGCAGCCCTGAGCAGCTGAGTCCACATGAATTGACAGCAGGGTACAAGACTCCCAAAGACAGAGTGGGGAAACTGCCACTGATTAGCAAAAAAATGAGGTAGCATGGAACAGATGCACTACGACTAAGATAGGGGTTTGCTGGAAACACAGAGAGGGACTGTGATGAAAACTGGAAGGAAAATCATTGTTTGGCTCAGGATAAGGAGGGCAGTACCCTTTACTGGGAATACTCAATTCCTGACTTGCCAAACACCCTCAGCAGTGACACCATGAGTTTGGCTAATAGTTTATTAGTTAAAGTTCCTTTCCTGCTAGTGGCTCATGTTGGCATCAGTAAGATATTTCAAAAAAGGATGTGTCTATTTTTCTAAAATCAAAGTCCACCTTCCTCCCTTCTCCCAAGCCTCACTCCCTTCCCCCAAGAAAGCACATACAATCCTGTATCAGGACACCCTGATAAAGCATGGGCACATACATGGAAGAGCAGTTTAGTTTGTGGAATTTGTGTGCTGCCATTTCTTAATGTTAAAATGGTTGACATTGCAACCTCAGTAATGAACCCTTAGGAGATTCTGGATGTTATCTAGTAATAACATACAGTAACCATTACCCAATGTATTATGTTAACACTGCATGATTAAGCCTCTATCTAAAGTCCCCTTAATATTAAAGCTGGAGAGTGGGAATCTGTGGCACAATGTAGTGCTGTACAGAGATGTTCAGACTAGTTCTGAACAAGCCTGTTTGCTCAAGAGCAGCAGTCAAGTTGTGTTAGTGTTGTGGTTGACTCACACAAATGCCTGGCCCATGTAGGATATAATTCAATAATATGCCAGTTCTGGCTTTAAGAGTTGCTGAGTGCCAGTCTCTCAGCTGTGCCAGGACATCTGTTTGTGGGCTAGGCTGCAGAAGAACTCACTGACATTAGCTGGGTTAGGAAAAGTTTATTTGGGAGAGGTTCTTTTAATCTACACCATTTCACACTTGACTGTGATCTCACATACAGCTGTACCAGCACAGCTGAGCGCCTGGTGCTCAGCCCAGAAAAGTAGGGTGGGAAAAGCCAGGACTTCCTATGATAGTAACTCATCCAACTAAACTCACAGACAGGTCTTTTGCAGGAATGAAGTTTGGCATTGGGTCATTACATTCCCCTTCCCTTTCAGTGCTCATCTGCACATGCTGTTCTAGACCCTTGCTGCTGTTGAACATGAACTTTGTCCTGCACTGAACACAAGGAAATACTTGAATATTGCTGATGTAGGTGCTTAAATGAGCCATCCCACTCCATGACAGTGTGAATTTGTTCCAGTGAGTGGCAGAGGTTAAAGAAAAAGAAAGCACTTGCATATGGATTTTAAACAGCTTGGCAGCCTGTCAGTCAAAGAGCACAAGGCTGATATATGTAACAGAATAGGAGCATCTACACAGAAAATAATCTACAATGGAATGTTAAAACAAATGTAAAACTAGCACCCCAAGAACAGCCAAAGCTCCTGAATATTCTGTGCTGGATTTTTATGACCTTGAAACAATGATCTGGAGTAGTTTGTTCCCTAGCGTGCACCACAGCAGACATGTTCAAACTAGAGGATTAACACCTCACACACCTATCAACAGACACAGGCATTAAGCAGGACGAGATAACAGCATGGGCAATCAAGAAGCACTGCATCCCAGTTCAACACAGGAGGGTTATAAACACACAAGCCTCTGAATCCAGCAGTGAAAAACTTAAGCCTGCCAAGCTGAGGATGGATTGAAGTAATGACTAATATTTCCTGGGAAAATATCTGAGGAGTAAGGAAGATAAGGGGAATAAACATCCCAGCACCTCCAGACAGAAATAGCTTACTGAAGATATAACCCATCCAGTCCTCTCTCCCTATCTACTGGACTTAGCAGTATTAACATGCTAATTGACATTAGATAATAACAATGAACATTAATGACAATTTCTCCTCCACCCTCAATTTATTTAACAAGACTGGCTTTTTGTCCCCAGCCATCTTGGAGGCACAGTTCAAGCAGCAGGAATTATACTTGGCCAGACAGCTTCTGGGGATCACAGCCAGGCACTGGATATTGTCATCAGAGAAGGGTGGGTGGCTGGGAAGGGAGCTGGAGAGTCAACTCCAACTGATTCAAGAAGAGACACTTCTTTTCGATATGCATGTCTTGGAGACCAGGGCCAGGAAAAGGCCATCTCTTTGCAATATCATGTAGATTTGGTCTCAGTCTGCTGGAGTCAGATTAGAACAGCCAGACCTCTTCAGGCTGCCACACACTGACCTTTCCTTCTCCCTTCTACACATACACACACCAGTATATATAAAATATTTCCACTCTGTCCACTTACTGGGCACTCAGTAATATTTTGGGTCCAGAGGCTCATGTCGGAGCTGTCCTCAATGGTGGTGCATCGCTTCTGCTTGCTATCCCAGCCACAATAAGGGTCTCTGGCTCCCAGGCATTCCCTGCATGTGCAAAGAAAAAATATTAAAGCCCTTTAAGACTGTCTAGCTCTAAAGACATCTGTACCAGTATAGTCCTCGTATATGACAGCTGTCAACCGCACCAAGGCTCAGCAGAAGAAACAATTTCTTTAAGCAGAGGTTTACCTGCTTGGAAAGAGGAAAAATGAATAGAAGGGCAACAGGACACAAAGCAAATACCACCTCATAGAAGCTGGAGATTAAAAATCAGTTCACTCCTCTCCAAGGCCTAGGGAAAGAAAATGACTTTACAAATTTTAGTCAAAGAACACTTGTCATTGAGATATCTTTGTGCCCCCATGTAATCACACAGCAGGCCAAATCTCACACAAAGCAACCTCTGTGACTATGTTTTCTGACACTCTGTCCATCCAAAGGGGTTAGACAAGCAGAATTAGCCAATGGACCGGTAATAAAGGCTTTCTATTAGTCTTGGCCTTTGCTGGAACAATGGTTTCATTTATAATCCCAGCATCAAGATGTCAGTTTGGAAAAGTCACAGCAGAACATTATTTCTAAGCTTTTGGCTGCTTTGAACACTGCCGTATTCATTTTCCTCCTGAATCCATATTTACAGGCTAAGTGTGTGTTCCCAACATGTGAGCTGCTGAAGAAAAGTATCTAGGGCTATTACTGCCACTAAACAGGGATGATCAGTCACAGAAGTAGTCTGTATCAATAAAATTCAGCTGTATTGGTAATTCCCGTGAATTGCTTTCAATTTGTTAATTTTCATTAAGAAAACATAAAGGTAGAAGCCACGTCATGCATGTATTAGTGACAGACAAAGAGAGGACTAAACCTAAAAAGATTCACAACACTATTTTTAATCCCTATGATCCATTCTCCTCTATCACACAAAAGGCTTATCTGATAAGATCTTTCAAAAAATCCCAAATGACTTGAAAATTGGCAATTAAACAGCAGCAAGGGAAAGAGGGGAAGGATTCAGTTCAAGAAACTAAACGGGAGAGTAATAAAATGTATTCTAAGACAAGGTATCAGTATGATTAACGAAACATAAAAAAAAAACAAAACAAACCTCAAATGCAATGAGAAGTTATTAACTGTTCCCTCCCAGAAATCTTTGAAATCCTATTAGCCTGTAATCAGCTGCAAATGAAAATGCAAGTCCCTGACACACAGCTGAGAACACTCTATTAGTCTGTACTGACTCCACAGTGATTTGTCCCAAAGCAAACCCAAGACTGTTTTGATGTCTGGTACCCATTGCTTTATATATATCTATACACAGACGCATTTATATTTTAATTACGAGTTTCCAGTTTGCTCCGCTCCTACATTTCCGCTGCTAAAGATTTCACACACAGAGTTGTAAAGAACATAACTTCTTTTTCATGCTTTAGGAAGGTAGTTACAATGACTGTCTCTACTGTATTTTTGCTTCAGCTGTTTCAGCACACCCAAGGAAAAGGCAAAGATGATTTTACCCCAGCCCCAGGCAACAGAACATCAAATATTTACCTAGAAAACGACTTGGGATCCTCAGTCCAAGGACCCAGAAGGGACATGTGCCGCTTTGCTCGTTACTTTGGCTGAAGACCCCCGTCCTGCTGTTTCGGCAGCCCGCACCACCCTCACCCACGAAGTGGGGCTGCTGCCCCATCCGGAGCTGCCTTTGCTGTCCAGCAGCCCCTCAGCAAGGGCAGCACCCAGTTCAGTGCAGAGCAGACCCTGGGGCATCTGCCCACACTCTTGACAACTTGGCACCTCAGGAGGAAACCGGGCAGTTTCTAAAAAGTAGAAAAAGAGAAGGGGAGGGAGGGGGGTTGGGGCAGGGAAAGGCCCTGCTTTTCGTCAAGGGAGCCTTTTGGTCAGGCTTGCAGACCCTGACACCACATACACTATTGTTTCCAATTGCATGAAGCCATTTCACTGGGCACCCAGCGAGTTGAGAGAGGTCATTGTAATTCATAACAGGGAAGGCTGTTGCGAGCATCACCCTATTATGATACACATTTTCTCTGAATTTAATTTATAGGAAAACATGTGCTGCATAAATTCAGGAAATAATCTCCATATGTTCTGCGCTNCTGGTGATGGGCTCTGGGGAACGCCTGGCATGGCACCTGTTGGCTGGGAGCCGCAGCCAGCCCCGTGCTCTGCATCCAGGGTGTAAGGAGTTCCTACCCAGCCCGGGCTCTGCCGGGCTGTCAAAACACACACTCGGTAATTTAACAACCAGCACAGCCCGGGACTTCTCCTCATCTCATGGCAGGCCCTCAAAACCGTTTGAAATACAAAAACAAAATAGCTATGCTGTCTGCCTCCCTTCAGGACTCCGAGCAAACTCATCTGCCTCAGCTCTGGTGAGAAACCTATTATATCAGCTGACAATGACACACTTCGGGGTGAGGAGAAATGTATTTTTACTTACACAAAATTTAGCCCATTTTTTCCCTTTTTAAGCAGGAAAAGCATTACGATGTACGTAACGCAAGAAAATGACATTTCTGGCAAATACTTCCCAGTGAACACTTCAAAAGCCACCCTAATTTATATCCTTACAGTATGTTTAGAATATATATATATATATATATATATCTCCCTATTTATGCCATTAAAAGATAAAACCACAAAAGCAAACACATACCAAAAGACAAATAGATGCAAGCAGACATGCATACCCGAATCAAAATGCTTCAGAAGTACTGTCATTCTTAGTAGATCAGGCACCATGGTGTGGAAAATGCAAAGATATCACAGCATTTCCCTGTGCTCATAATACAAAATAAATTGAAATGTTTACATGTAAATACCATTTTGTATTATGATACTACTGAAAAATCTCACAGAGGCCACAGGGCCTGCAGTTTTGCAGGGCAGTATGTAAATACTGTGAAATAAGATACAAAGGAGTTTGCATACAACAATGAAATTCTGATGTTTCAATGGCAATGGGACTTCTGGCTCAGTTGCCCAGATTTTATATTGTACATAAAGGGAACATTTCACTTAAGTCTCCTCAGTAGCAGGCTGGGAATGCCTCAAGGAACTAATGAGACAGTATCCTGTTGTCTCCCAGCACAACTCCCAGGGGTAGAGGGAACCCATTATCCCAGAAGACTACATGAGCATAGCAGGTTAACAGTGACTCTCTTACTGCTAACGACTTAGTTAATGAAGTCCTACAAAGTGGGATGCTTGTGAAAGTAAGATGATGGTATTGATGATCCAACACAGGCCCATGCCCTCAGTTTCCCTCTGGCCATCTAATAACCTCACATTCAGTGGGGACTCGGAGCCTCCTGACAGATATCTAAGAGGTTGGATTTATTTTGATAGGGCATTACTATTAATAGTGATTCATTTTAATTCACTGCCTCACAATAAATATCTTGTGTGAGGCATAAAGGCATACACTGAAAAGTTCAATTGAAAAACAATTCCATTTGTGTCTCCTATTCAAGGTGTTTTTTCCCTCCAGTTCCTCATTCTCACTTACTAAGGTCATTTGCATGAAAATAAGATCTTGCTCATAAGAGCTCACCTGCTGCCTGCTGTTTGGGAGCTGTAAGCCTCCCTGTTGTTGGCTGTTGCAATCATTTCTACAGCAGTGATCTGGGATAACACAAAGGATTAAGACTCTGAAAGGGGGACACTATCCACAACACACTAAAGTCAATGGAAACCTTACCTATGACTCAAAAGAGTTTTTATATAGTCTTTAACACCTGGTGTACTGAGCCTTCACTTATGATATGTGCTGTAAAAAGGCTTCTGCTTCCAGTATGCTGATGCTGCCCAAGATCCCCTTTTTTGTAATGTCCTGAATGACATCTTCTTTCAGAATCTTCATTAAAGCTTAAACATCTGTATTTCAAAAGTTTTTCATTCCCACTTTAATTTGCTCTGGATCTAGACAACCTCATCTTTTGGTCATTTTTCCGAGAGTTAAAATTTTAGACTGTATAATAAATGAATCATCAAATCAATGGAACCAGACCCAAGAGGTTAGGCTTTGACAGACGAAAGGAAAGAATTACTACAGCCTCTTCCCATTCTTACTACCAGACAGAAGACACATAAAAATGCCAGTTTGTACCAAGAGCCACAAAACTCATTGGAAATATTTACAACGAAGAACTCTGCTGCTTTCGTCTGCCAGGTCGTGCTTACTCTCCCAGTTTTCATTTCCTCTCTTTCATTTAACTTTTTATCACTCCTTTTTTATGACTAATAGCAAGAAGGAATGGAATGGCAGGGTATGATGTTGTACAGAGGCAGGCCTCTAGACCCAAAGGCTGAGAAGTTCCTTGCCAAACTGTGTTTGCTCACCAAAGCCTGTCACTGCACCAGGAGACAGTTCTGTGTTTTTGCTCATGAGTTTGGAACCTGAAGTGAAGGTCCCATTTGTCAGGGAGACACAAGAACTCTCTCTGTACCTCGTCCTTTAGACCCCATGGGCATCAGCAGTCAGTCCATCGGAGGCACATCCACTGGTGCAGTGCAAACAGTTATAACCTTGATCCTGCAAGGCACTGAACGAGCCTCATCCATGCTCAGCACCTCAGGAGCATGGGCAGCACAGGAGTGCCCCTCCCTCTTTTGGGGGATAAGACCTCAGAATTCCAATTCCACACTGGTTTGTTGCACTCTTAGAATGGTTACCTGCGAGAGAACAGCCCTTTGCAAGCAATAAAGGCTTTAGCTGTGTTAGTTGTGAGCATGAGGCTGTGTTTGGCAGCCAGGCATTTCCTGACAAGGTTAGCTTACTGTCCCATTGCTAGCAACCTGCAGAGGGGGTGAACTAAACAAATAATCATATTAGCTTCCAGCCAACCGAATCATAATTACTGACACCCTCAATAGCTTGTGCAAGGAAGAGTGGACCTCTGTCTTCCCTAAAGCTAAATAGCATGAAAAGAGAAGAACAAGAATCAAAAGGATGATTGTGGTTTAAGAAAATAAGATTATAAAGGGAAAGAAAGCACCAGACATTCTAACAATCCCTCTAATTTTGATACCTTTAAAAATTCAAACTGCAGAAATGAGTTAGTGATCTGTACAAATCCATTATCTTTCCTCATGAGAAGAGAATCCAAGTGGAATTGAGCTGCTTTAGTCAGACACTGGTCAAGTAGCAGCTTCATTTCTCAGTTGGTGAATATAACATATTCCAGTCCAGGCATTACTGCCCTTTCCTCAAGAGCAGGAGCCACATACTACATAAGGAATTCACAGGGCTATTTGTGGATCAGGGACCTGCCTGGGAAGAGCATACTACAGCTCACAGGTACCACCACTGTGAGGGGTGCAGTTGATGTTAATCTGGACAGACAAGGTTTGGTATTTTGGTATGTGATATTGGATGCAGAGAAGCTGAAGTGGGCATGTGTCATTTATCACCCACACATGCTTAGCATCAGTGATTGCTGCTCTGCACATGATTTGCTTTGAATGCATAAATTAAAGCCATGGTGTAAAACAACCTCCAAAACTGAAGTCCATTTATGAGTCAAACACATGTTACTTATTAAAAAAAAGCAGTGCACAGACAGAGGATTTTCACAGGCAGTTTCATCTAATTTTCTTTTCCACATCAGGGACCTGGGCTTGCTAGAGTTCACCTTCTGGCCTACTATTTTCAATATCACTTTAATCGATTGAGGTTTATAGATTATGGCCTCGCACAAGCTACACAACTATTCAATTTCTTACTTTCTGACATCCCATTCCATCATCTTCTAGCAACAGTGACTTCTTTATTGGATAGGAATTTATTTTTATTTTTAAAGCTGTGAAATAAAACAACATTCCATTTATTCAAACATGAAGAATAATGCCATCTCTGATTAAATTTGGATTTATGTTTACATCAGTAAAACAGATTAGTAAAAAAAAAAAAAAGCAGTGTTCCTTCATGAGCACTTTTAGAAACTCTTGTCACAGTGCCAAACAAAACTGACCTCTAATAAAAACAAAAGTACAGAGGGTCTCTGACTACCAATGACAGGATCATTCATCCACAAGAAAACTCAGATACTATTGAAGTCCTAATGAAAGCAATAGCCAGAAGGAATTCCTGAATGTGGGGCATGTTTGTCTGGGTTGCGAAGCACCACTGTTTCCAAGCCTCAGCAGGCTTTTGAGCCTTAAGCATGCTCCCCAGGGCTGCCATATGGGAAGAGGCAGAGGGAACCAGGCATCCTTTTGGAAAGGCAGCTTGGGCAAATCAGTGCACTCAAGTGGTACTCCCTGTCTCTGCCCTGTGTCAGTGTCTGGAGGCAGCTGTCAGATTAAGTGCTCCGCTCCTGTGCCTCTGCTCTGTGGTTGCAGACCTGAGACCTCTCTGTGAACATGGCAAATTGCTGTAGTTTGGTGGTGTGGCTGGAGACAGGCAAAGGGTGGCTTAGGCAAGAGCAAATCCACTGCAAGGGATGCAAACAGGTGCTTTATGTAGCCTCTGCAAGATGCTGATGATTTAAGAACACAAGTTACACTAAAACGGGAACTTAGGATGGGAAAGAAAATTGCAAAGGCAGAAAACTTAGAAAGCAGTGTGAACGATGATAAAGAAACCTGAAAATAGCCTACAGTTGTCACCTAGGCTGCACAAAGTAATCCATATTCAAGCAGCTCCTTTGTGAAAGTTGGATTTTGTTAAGATCTGGGTAATTATTTTCTGCTCAGCAAGATGCAGATTAAACTAGATAGAGCCTTTGTATATTAAGGTATCTTGGAAAAGGCAAATAAATATTACACCATCCATTACAGCCTGAAGATCAAACACATCTCCCTTCTAATGCAGGGATATTTTAACACTGTATAAGGGGCGAAATGGTCTGCCATATATTCTCCAGTGCTTCTTCCCATGTAATTATAGAACACCATCAACTCTTTTTAACAAGAGAACATCACTTAAGTAAATGGATATTCTTGAAATCTAGCTTTACCTCTTGCAGACTGGAGTGTTCCCATAGTTCTACAATACTTGGGTATTTTGATAAAAGATACCAGAAGATACCATACATATTTTATGTATTTATATGCACTTAAGTTTTAAACTTGAACCAGCAAAACCAAATTTGTTCTGACTCCTCTTCCCCAAAGAGGGGAGAGATACTTCCTCCTCCCCAAACAGGTAAAGCAGCACATTTCCTGATAAAAAGTTAATGATGCATCTGTAGCAATACGTTAATTCAGTATTAACATTGGACACATTTGTGTTTTACCCTGCAAATTCTGCCTGAGGCTTGAGACATGAAGAAAACCAGCCATAGCAGCAGTAAGACTGCAGACTCTTTCATCAGGAGCCACGTTACTGAATGTGACCATTGCCTAGAATGCAAATCTCATGACATAATAGTAGCAAATGGCAAGAATTGACAGATGCAATGGATATTTGCCCTGGGGCTTGCTGGTAGCTTTAGTTATTAATCTTGTTTGTATAACAATAGCATCGATGTCATCCTAACATAACATATTCCAAGAAAACTACATGCTTTCCTGTCAGTTGTCACTGTGTTGAAAGTAATTTCACACAGCCCACCTAGCAGGCATCAGATGGTAATGACTTTTAGCATTGATCTGAGCTGGCCTAAAGCCAACCTCTTAGAGGTAAAAGGATCCATACACTAAACTGTTCCTAAGTCATGTTGGCAGGATGCTTTAAAAATAGGGAGCAAACAAAAGCCCTGGCGTGTTTAACCTATCTCCTCCCTCCTGGCAAACCCAAAACAAATTGGCAACCTTGTCATGATATGAAGGAGACAAAAGGAAGTGAGTCCTGAAATCAGCTGATTTTGTTTGGCTTCTCCTGAAGTGACCTTCATCTGTTTCAGCAGTTGTATAACTCTAGACTCCAGCTACTGCTAAATTCCCCCTCTGTTCACTCAGGATCATTTTCAGACTTCAGAACTAAACATGGAAGCCTAAAAGTGTACAGGCTGCTTAAAATTAATATAATACATGTTGTTGGTTTGAACATTCAGTAGAAATGAGAAAAACTGTAATAATTCATCTAGTTGGGAGCAGAGCCCCTTTCTATTCAGTATCCTCTCTCTTTTTCAGCAACACATACACCAGAAATCTCAGCACTTATTCCTCAAACTCAGCCTCTTGCTGGTTTCCCTGCTGGCCCTGCACTGCATTTCTCTCCTCACTGTTATTTGTGATTCCTTCATACTTAAATGCCATCTACAAAGCATGCTATTTTCTTTCTTCCATGCCATTAAAGATAATGTCAAATAAGATGAAACTGAAAACCAATCTCTCTGGCATCTTACAGGGAACATGCCCCGGCTCACTACCTCACTGCTTATCCTTGTCTGCTTTTTATTTCCAATTTCAGATGTGTCCCTCTCCCAGACCATTCAAGGGAAGCTCTTTGACTGCTATTCTGGAAGCCACGTTCCTTAGACCTTACCATCCCTTCAAACCTTAGAGGCCCATATCCTGCAAATAGTATGGATGCACTTAACTTTACATATATAAACAGCTACATTAAAGAAAATGGGAGTAATTGCCTGCTACAGCAGATGCAAATGTGTTGTCAGGATAGAGAAAATGGTATAATTTTGTACTTCTATTTAAAGAACACAGATCCATTTCATCTACAAACTTCATTCTTTCCAAGAGCTTTAGTGATCATGGCTCTGTTTGATGTCTTCATTCTCTGTCAGTGGGAGTTTCGCTATTTTCTTAAATGCAACCAGAATGTCAAACCAGATGTTTAGTGATTTATTCTGATATATTACTGGATACTGTGGATGACAAAACATTGGGCTGAGCACTCTCCTTTCTGCCTATGAAGTCTTCCAAAGCCTTTCAGCATTATTAGTGATACAATAATTAGCTAATTCCCTTAATTGTAGAGAGGCCATATCAGCCAGAACAGATGGAAATTAATGATTAAGCTTTATCACAACATTTTCGTAGTCTGTTACCTTTCCTTTCGCCTCTATTTTTAAACGGATATTCAATGTGCTGAATATTTTTTTAAACTCTCAGAGAGAAGATCTTCAAAACAAAATCTGGGCCAGATTTTCAACAGCTTCAGCTAAGAAAAAAGTGTTGGATTTTCAAGATCTTTGATGAACAATCTGGCCACCAGTGTCACCTCAGCAATCTGCTGGATGCTAGGCTCCACTGAACAAGTGTCTTTGTGGTTCCCTCCCCTACCTTTTTAAACATTTTTCTTTATACCCAACAATAGTTCATTGCTTGTCCTTCAAGGAACTGCCATCATTCTGATGAAGGAGTCAGAGGATTTCCAGCCCATATTCAATTAAATCCTTCCCCCAAACTGGAAGATTTTTAGACCTCTTCCCAGACGATGTTATTTCTCCAAACAAATTCCCCAACAGTTTTACTCCTGAAATATGGTAATCCTGCAATTCAGGTTTTAGAATCCTACTTTCAAGTGCTTCACTCCTTTGTTACAGAGGATTTTGCATCATATAAGGCTTTAAAAAAAAAGAAGAACATAACATTAAACTCCAAAGCCAACCTCCATGTGATATCTCAACCCCCTCAAAGGTGGACATGGTACAGTGATCGTTCTTGGAGCTACAGTTCCACTTTGGAGAGAGACAAAGAGGGCAGAAAACTCTGCTTCTTTAGTGTAGCTGCTGACCCTTCTCTTCCAAAAAGTCCCTGGAGCCATTTCAGGAGTTACTCACCTATATGTACTTAGTTTGTCTGATCACTGGCCCAGAGCTATTTAGAGGTGAGCTGTGCTTCTCTCACAGATATCAAGTCAGCAAATTAGAGTCCTTGTCAGCTGAGTTATTTCTGCCAGCTTTGCATTAAGTAC